>JAQFYM010002566.1:0-22908 GCA_034694785.1 Agrenia bidenticulata
GCAAAATTCATATTAAATCTCTATGGAAAAAAATGAGAAGGTTAATTCCCTTAATAAATTTTTTTTATATGATCAACAATTTGAAAAGTGTCAAAAAATTTCAGTGTAAAGATTATTTCCAAAAATATTTGCACCCGAAGAATTAAGCTAAAAATCTCACGAGACTTATGTATGTACACGCCCGTAAAAACGATATTAAAACAGTTGTCAACATAAAAAAAAACTTACGCTACCTTGGAGATAAAACTTTGATATTCTTATTTTTAAGGTTATTTTTTCTACATTATGAATATATTTATTTTAGTAGCATGTTTACATATTTTACGACCTAAGTAAAAGCCTAATCTATTTACTGCGAGGGTCAAATAAAAAAGCGAGTAAAATGATAATAGTACACAAAAGAATGCGGGATTGTTAAAAAAACGACATTAAATAACATAAAAACTTTCTTTACATGCCCTTTTAGACGTATAAACACAAATAAAAATGTTACATTAAAGTTTTTTTGTTGCGTCGAACTGTATGTTAAAATTTTTGTTAGTTTGTTTGCAATAAATTATAAAAACTTTATCTAGGAAAACATTCTATTTTTTCGATAAACTTTTTTCTTTTTTTATTTAGCCCTAATATAGCCATTTATTCAATAAACCTTGAAAAAAACGTATAGGTTCTACTTTTGATTGGTTGATATATAAAAGCAGCTACTATGTTAACGGTAACTTTGCAAAAATGTATAAACAAAGTAAAGTGTATTCGGTTACAACAACAAAGCATTGCCACTGCTTGATGTAACAAACCGAACAAGGTTTTGAATTGTTTTGAATTGTTTTTTATATTTCATTCATTCAATGATTTCTGCATGCTCTTATCAGGGATATTCTAATCATAAATAGTATAAAAAATTTATATATATACCACATGTTACTGTATAACTGTAGCAGACTTACAATACTAATTCCACATGCCTGATTTTAAAAATTGTAAGTATCATGTTACAGGCAAACGGCTTTTGAATTAATATTTTTATTTCCTTTTTAAACAAAAAATGGCAGATAGATATATAATTATATATCTGAGTGGTAAGAAATATTAAGCCTAAAAAATGACTGCACGAAGGCTAGCAACAAAGCAAAATATATATTTTTGTAAATTAGGTTTAAAATGAGGTTACACAAGTAAAATACAAAAATATAAAAATGCGACAATAATCTTTTTATATGTTGTATTTTGCGGGTTTCTTATTAATATGAATCGAAACAGCTTTTTATAATAATAATTTTTTTTGGATTTTGCTTGCAAAGTTTTAATTTTGTGAATTTATGAAATATAAAGGCGGTTTTTAATAAAACTTCTCACTAAGGGCTTCATTTTCAGTTTCCAGTGCATAATCTTGTAGACTTGATATAACATTACACGAGCTGACTCTGGTAACGCAATATAAGCGCAGTACAACTCTAGCTAATAAATTAATCACCAAAAACTATAGTTGAACCAACATTGTATTGTTTTGTTCAGTGTTGCATCATCCATTTATGCTTCAAAATGTTTTTAGATACAACAATGGAACCTATCGTTTTTCTAAACATGGGCTTGCTATTTTGGCATGGCCATATATGATCAGTAGCGCACGGCAAAAATACAGCAAAGTGGTTTTAGGTACACATATAAAATGCGATTTACATAAAAAATAAAGACGAAAATAGCAATTATATGTTGATAGAGATTAAAATATAACATTTTTTGTTTTTGTCAAATAATTTTTTACTTGTAATTTACCCTAACGAATACAGTAAGGTAAATCATTGTTGCTTATAGACGTGTACGAACCTACAGATTTTATGTATATTATTGCCGAAGGTACTTCTTGTCACTGTTTTGCAATTAGAAATACATGCGAGTTCGACCCATAAAGTAAAAACTGTTAGTTTCTTGTGCGTTGTTAAATCGCATACCATATCAAAACCACAAATGAAGTTGATACAAAGACAAAAAACAATTATGGCGATATTACCACAAAAATAGGCTGAAAATCGCGCGGATCTCTTTGAATTGTATAAACCTATAAATTATCCATTTAGACATATAGATAGTGTTTCTTAAATATAACTTGCAGTCAAACATATCAATTTTGCATTTGTAAGCATAAAAACACTATAAACTATAAGATTATTTTTTGACAAAAACCACCCAAACGAGGTACAAAGCGCGTCTTATTTCAGTATATAGCAAACAATCCAATAGAACAATTTTTATATTCTAAGCTGTAAAAATTACCCCATAAATAAAGCCACAATTGTTCTGCAATTCAATTGTTGATCTTGAGACGGTACCGGAGATATTGCAAATTCACAAAGTGTTGCCAAACCTAGTTGACCCCATATGCCCTAGATGCAATAAGACCAGGGGAGTAAGATATGGCAAGGAATAATGGTGACTTATGTTGCATTTAAAGATACCAAAATTGCAAAAATAATGTGTAAATGTTGTGAGGAACATTATTTGCAAGCACCAGGATGACGCGCGTAAACTTGTTTTGTCTTTGTCCTAGATTTTATGTTTAGTATTTGCGTTTTAGATGATAAGATAAATCTGGCCATAATGGCAGCTAATTAAAAAATGGAGTCTGATACTGTAGTAAATTGGACATATAATAACAGTAATGTGCTAGGTAATGATATAACACAATGCCTATGTTGACAGTCTGGAACAAAAAATTTATAAGAATGAATCATTGTTGAGAGTTAAAGAAAGAATCATGTGGGAGGTTGTTGTTGGAAAATAAACGCACAGAAAAGGTAAAATATGGTCAGTGTAAAAATATACATTATGGAGACAGAGGGCAACGACCTTGCCCGTTTGGATTTCTGGTTATGGATAACTGCACAAATAAGAATGTATATGGTGGATAGCTTCCAAATCTTTGACATTGCTTTCGCATAATGACAATAATCTAGAGAACAGGGCCCCTATCGTATCAGATGGTCGGAGAGCTTATAACGGTATAAAGCATGAAAACCAATGGCAAATGAACGCAAATGTCACCTTGTTCGTTGCCCATATTACAGGTGCCCACACTTATAATAACCGAGTGTAAATGGGGCCATGCAAAATTGTTGGTATGCCAAACCGTCGTGGTTTTAACTTTGATATTTTCCTGTCGCTTCGTGACAGATATCGTTTACGTAAGAAGCACAGGCAGGACACCTAAAGCGAAGGTTACAAATAAGAACATATTTTTTACATAAACTAACTACAGTAATTTTTTTATTTGCTTTTCAGTTGAATAATATTATTTTATATTTGTGTATATTATGCTTTGTATTATTTGCCCTACCCTAAAAAAATGGGTGGTGTGTAACCCGGTTAGATGGTTTCTGTCAAAAGGGTACTGAAATTTAACAACGGCGATCGTTTATGCGGACAAACTACAAAACCTTACAACCATTATATCAGCCAGGGTTTTTGTACAAAAAATGAAACCAGCGGCAGGAACAAGACTTAAATAAAAAATTTATTTATTGCGGCGTATGTAAAAAGGAGAGAGCATGCACGAAACACCAATTTAAAACATGCGATTTGCATTATAATTGTGGTGTCGCATATGTATGGACTGTGATTAGGCATATCATCAATGAGTTTATATATAAGGCCGAATCAAAAACATTTAAGATTTGAATATCCGACAGAGCCTCAAATATGGTCTGAATGGGAAAATAGAATAAAGAAATACATCCAATTATAAGAGTATTACATTACTGTCTACCTATTACCAAATGAATTGCAATTTAAACGTGAAATGTGTGATTTGACAATAATTTATGTAGCTCTTTTAATGCGAATACTATTAAAAGTATTACACATCGCATTTTATTTTGCATACATATTAAAACACTACCAACATGGTCTATATTAATACGTTGGTTCCTGGTTGATGATTGGCGCTATTATGTTGGTTTTAATTGCGAAACACTATAGTTATATGCCAAAAAGTTAGATTAAATACATAAATACATGCCATGACAATTTGTTTTTATCAAATGAATTTTCAATTTAAATAAGAAAAGTATACTATTATATGTTTATTGTAGGTGCGAGTTATAAGCGTTCGAAGTATGGCCTTTTAGTGTAAACACAAACTTAAGTTGTATAAAATGTCAGAATAAGTACAAAAAAAATTTATTTAAAGTACGTATAAAAGTTTCTTGCAGTAAAAAACCTAAAATAAAATATTTTGCATCACTTAATGAGCTAAGGGCACAAAAAATCGGCAGACATTATGTATATATTCCATTAGTTACAAAAATAACAGAAAGAACATTTTAAGTTTATAAAGAATATTAAAGACATAAAGCCTTTGCATAAAAACGTTCTTTCTCAATATGCTCATGTTTTGATGCTGAAATAAAAGTCATTAAATAAATATAAAAAAAATTACCACGATATATTCAAAGAGCTTGTGTAAAAAGCCTTTTTTCAATTTGTTCGTTTTTTATTGGCATCTAATAACGTTTTTTATTTACGCTTCTTTACTATTAAGACAATAAAAATAGCAATTTGTAAATTAATACTTAACATATACGTAAAATTACTGTTAAAGGTGACTTAAATTATTTTCTGTAATTTTAAAGGATTCAAGTATCATTTAACCCTTATTTCCAGAAGTTTTACCGTTTACTAATAATCAGCCTTTTCTTTCTTTACCCTATAATGGTCACTTTAACCGTTTTCGAGTACATATATCGTATACACGTAATCTGCGAAGCCACATAATAAAAAAACCAATCCCATAATAATTTTTTATAAATAATTATTATTTCTTTGTAAAAATAATAATAAACAGAAGATACTCTGTATAATAATTTTCTCTGTGCGTGGTATATTTACTTCTCTTAAGATATTCTTTTTACTTGGTATATTTATTACGCATTTACATGTTTGCGGATTTTTTTTTTATATTTTTTCCTTTCATACTTTTGTAATTATTAGAAAACTGCACGTTAACCCGAATGAGGTTCAAAAGAAAAAACAGTGTCAAAATTGATATGAAATAACAATATTTGAAACATAAAAAATACGCCAGCCAAATAAAATGATATTACGTCTGTTTTTATTTGTGTTTTAGTGAATTTATTGGTAATATATGATACTGAAAATACATATAATGTTAACGCAACGCATTTTTTCTATTTAACTGCAATAAGCGATATCAGTCAACGTTTTAAAGCACAAATCCAAAAATCCAAAACTAGTACAAAAAAGATCTTTAATAATTGTATATACATAAAAGGGAATTATTCTATCTTTTTTTATTGTAAAACTGTTTTATACAGGGTTTATCTGTATTTATTCAACCGTTCTCTGTTATAACGCAACTTTATTTTTACACCCTTAACCCCCAGTAAAATAATGACGCAAAAATGCGTCATAGGCAAAAATGCGTCATAGGCAAAAATTGCAAAAAATTGATTTTTTGTGTTTTATTTTCGATTTTGTCTAGTTTTTGATTTTTTTAATTTTTTTAATTTTTTCAAAAATTTGAATGTCAAGAAAATAAATGTGGAAGAGTCTACATCTAAGAAAGGCCTACAATTCGTACATAATGTTCTTTCTGTAGCATTCTAAACATTTTATTTTTACTAATATGCTTTTTTGTTAACATTTTATCTTTTTTCCATGACGCATATATGCGTCATAACTACTTCTATGACATGACCTTTTTGTGTTATACCAGGAGTTAAAATTATAAGTTTTTGGTATTTATATCGCAATGTTTATCATTGATAACGCAATTTCTCATAAAAATCACAATTATGTATGATTTAAGCAAAAAATATAGAAAATATCAAAAACATGTCTGGTTTGTTCAAAAACAGATTTTCGACAAACCTTTGACGAAAAACAGTATATAAATTTATTTAAGTAAAATGATTTGATAACTTTACTACAAGTCCAGGCGCATTTTTGCGAAGAAGTAGGCAGTTTGCTCTATGAGTATTTCAAAACAGTTTTTCGCCAAAAACCGTTTGTCGAAAAACTGTTTTTGAGTAAACACGACACGCATGCGATTCTTTAACTTATTATCGCGTTTATTTGATGCAAATCCTTACCAGTTGCACTATTATTTAGGAATGTTATTTATCAATGAAAACCATGGCGATATAAACAAATAAAAAATGTAATTTTAAGGAGTCCAAAAAAAAGTTGCGTTATAAATAGGAATAGTCACATTTCAAATTTGCCACACTGTAATATCAACACTTTATATAATTGTGCCAATATATCCAATTATTATTTAGACGTTGTGGCTTAGTAAATCTACAACTTCTATTACCGAATAAATTGTAAAAAATAAGTGTATCTTGCTCCAAAAGCCTTGGTGTTATCTTTCATAAAAAAAACTTGCGACTTTGCTTTGAAAGTGGGGGACTACACATATTGATATAAATTTTTGGCAAGGCAGTACCATGATGGCATGATTATTATTTTTCTTACAAATGTTTTTTTTAAAATAAACAATTATGGTAAAATTTTTTAAAATAATTTCAGAAAGAAATGGACGTATATGCAAATTTTTTTTTTTTATTTTGCATGCCCTGTTTGTAATAATGTTCCTCTTTACCAAAATATCTTTTACACGAAATTTACAAATGCTTTAATCATTAATTGTTAAGCAGCCAAACTTTAAATTTAAAGACTATAAATTTATATTGTTTGCTTTTGCGCCTATGTATTTTTCTTTTACGTGGTCATCACTGGCTGAAACGAAAAATTTATTATTGTGTGACTATTTATCTACACTCTTTTTCTTTTCCTTACTTAAATTATTTTACGCGGCTTTTTCAATTATTTCCAGTCAGCTTTTCATGCAAAAATTACAACTTTAATAATCATTTTTCAGGGGGGGATTTCCTGAAATATTAGAATACTTTTTTGGACTAAATAACAGGAATTTAATTGGGGTTTAATAAACTAATAATAGCCTTTCAAAGTTTCTATACTAATTACCTTTTTGTTGTATACAGATTGTTAAATAAGTGGTGGAAGAACTGGCTTATTTTTTTTTTTACCAAGTCCGAATTTAACAAACATCTGATTATTATATTCTTATATTTTGTATTATCATAAATGAGACACTTTTAAATTATAATTTACAGAAATATGTGATCTTTTATTGTTCAATTTGTATTTAATATAAATAAAAACTGCCAACCGTCTAGACAATGCAATAAAGGGCACTACTCTGATCTTTTGAAACATCAAATTGATTTTTCGTCTTTTAAGCTGTGTACCCACTATACGAAATCCCATATCTGTAGCGACATGGCCATTATAGAATGTTTTAATATAATATTTGGTTATTTACATATACCATTTTGCCCCTGCAATCCATGCATAAGTCCTGTTTAAAATGCATGAGTTTAGCAGTATACGAAGATCGACTTAGCTTATGAAATAAATAATACTCTAAAAAAACAACAGTTTGTATTTATAGTAATTAATTTGCAAACCTGCAAACTTAAACTTTAGGAATTTCTTTTATATATCAAATTTTATACAATTTTTATAATAGTTACTCTTGTAAAATCAATTAATATTTTCGTTTATAAAACACACAGTAATGTTAATTTGGCTTATAATCTTTACACGATATAAAACATTAGACTGGTTCAACATAAAAATACAGCATATTTCTTACGTATATATGCGGTATTTGTAAAAAGAGTATATTTACATGTTTAGGAAAAATTATGGTTAAAAGCTATAGTTAGCGCGTTACAGACAAAAAAGTAACACTATCAATACAAAAAGAAAAACTTCAAAAGATAAATCCTTAATTGAGCAAAAAAGTCTAGTAAATCGTTTACTGGTATAAAAAAATATATATACAGGGGTATATGATTATTTAATCCTTTGTTTGCATATTTTTACAGTTATGCAATTTAAATTGAAAGCTGTACTTAAACATGTATCATGTTGCATCTTAATTTAATTTTCTGCGTATTGTACATAAATACTAATACAAATTTAAATAACCATCGCGCATATTTAAACAATTTTTTTATGAAAAAATAGTTAGTCGTATAAAATACAAATGAAAACCTACATTTAAAACTGAAATAAAGTCTATCGTAAATTGCGGATGTTGTTAAAAACTGTTTTAAAATTATATGTATTTTTCTTAAATATATATTATATTTTTATACATTTTGCTAGAAAAAAAAATTTTATTCGCAAAGATTACTAAATGTTGCAAAAGGATTCATTAAGCCTACAAAGAAAAATATTTAAAATGCAAAACGCCTAAACAATAAACTAAAATTAACAAGTCTATTTACATAAATATGAGAATAAGTAAGAAAAAGTGGCAAATAATTATGTAAACCCTGTAAATTAATAGAACTAAAAAAAATTATAACGATTTAAGTACATAGCTAACAAAAAAATAACTTTCTTACACTAAACAATTTAAAAAACATGATTTTGGTACATTTTTAACATTTAATTTGACCAACATGTACTTAACAACAGTCAACAAAATCTAAAGATTAGAATAAACAGCTTTCTAGTTGTTTTGTAATTACTTCGACGTGTTGTTGTTACAGCTCTTTATACATGCAAAAGCATTTTCTAACAAAAAGTGTTAATTTAAAAAATAAATTAAAATTGTTTATAACATTTTTAAACGTATTAAAATGCAATTTTTTAATGTTTTCGGTTTATTTTGGTGTACGTGTTATAATTTATAGAAATGTCTAGCAGTCAACTTGAATACAAAAAACTAAAAATTATAGCTTTTTGCAGAAAAAAGAAAACACCCCTTTTTGAACATAAAAATATGCTAAATAAAAAATCCTTACAACAATGTTAAAATTATAATCATTATATTATACAAACCCTACAAGTATAATCATTACTACAATTAAATAAAAAGTGTAACTCTTAAAAAAATCCCAATAAATGACAAACAATGTATTTTTTTGCAATGCATTGTCACAATGCTATAAATACTTTGAGATGTCGCTGGCTGTTTTTATAATTTCTTAGATGAGACTGTTTTGATAGTAACTATTTCTATATTTTCTTCTTGTTTAAATAGCATTAATCAATCAGCTATAGTACAGATTTTATCTGGCATCTCTAATTTCTCAGCTATCAATGTTGACAGCCCGCCTTGTGGTCCATATATAATTCTGACATGCGATAAAAAGAACCCAGGCTCACACATGCCTTTGTCTTTGTTGTATTTGTGCAGGGGAGTTATTAACGTTAACTGTTTTGTTCTTTTAGATTCTGATGGTAAAACAGGCAACCAGTCTCCCTTTTTTAATGTGAACACTTTGGTGCAAAATTTTTACACGTTCACACTAGAGTTTATTGTGAACTTTCTCCAGATAAAACTAATGGACATACACCAAATATATGTATATACGCAAAAATTTACACTGATGCTACGGTAGCTACGATTAACACTTATTTCGTTTAGTATAAGAATAAAATACTGGTAAATTGAATAATAAATAATAAAGACTAATTTTCACATTAAGGATCAGCACTATATGTAGATCCTGTGTAGTTTTATGGTAAAAAATAATAAAAAATGTGTACATTATAAAATTTATGCCCTAATTTAAGTGTATGTGTGAACGGTAACATAAGAGAAGGTGCACATTAAAACAGAAGTGCGATATGCATGTTTTCAGAGAACATAAAGAACGGCAAATCTAAAAAACCAACTGAATTATTTCACATACACTTGAAAAATCTCAGTAAGTAGACTATTATATTAAACAAAAAATAAATACCCATATAAAAAAAAACCAGAAAGAAAAAAATGCATTTTATACTGCGTATTACCACGAGCGTGCTTATTTGATAGTATTATATCTATTTAAGATGAGATTTCATTGAAAATAATGCAAGACAGAATATTTATAACGATTGATGACTAGGGATCGTAGTTTATACTAAGCGGTATAGTTCAGTACGTATATGAAGTGACGCGTAAGTTTAGCATACAATATCTAACATTGTTTAGTGTTTTTATGCATTGTTTTTCTATTTTGATCTATTCTATTTTTACAATACAATTTTTTTTGTTACCAGGATCTTCTGATTCAGTATTCTTATTTTTTATTTCTGTATATAAGGTAATGAATGGCTTCTAGCTTAATAAAAAAACAATACCAGAAAAAAATATATAAGGTTACATTTCTGTAAACTATTGTCGTATTTAATGTATGCTTGATACAAAATACAAGGCAGAACACAAAATATTAACATAAAACGTCAATAAAATAAAAAATTGATATATTTAAATGACTAGCAAATACATATAAAAATACATTTATACTTTAAAGCAAACTTATACTATATATATGTAAAAATTATATGTTTTGTGCATTTATGACATTTAATCTAGCGAGTTTAACGCTACTGTAATTAAAAAAGATTTTTTCTGCAACTATTGAGCACAATTGTACAAAATACTTTGATCTCGGCATAGAATATGTACCATGATGCTAGTTTAGTTTTTTTTTTTTTTTTACTTGGTAATAAAACAAATAAATTTTTTTTAAATGTTTTTCTGACAGCCAAAATTAAAAAAAAAAAAAACAATTAGTAATGTCATAAATTCAATTTAAATATTTTTACATTTATTTGCATTTTGCACACAGCTGAGGGGATGCAAACTCTATGAGTTATAAAAGAAGGATATCCATTTTTAACACTTTTAAGTCGTTTTTATATATTACACGCTAGTCATTTTGTTTTTTTTTTTACTTGAATGGGTTTTGTCTGTATTTTTATTTTGCAAATTCTAGCTTTTATATATGCTTGTCGTAAAATTTTTACTATTTTAAATGCAATAAAATTAAAGTTTAATATTAACCTATAGTAAACAATAAATTCCTATGGTACTATTTTTTAGACAAAAATATTAAAAAGAAGCTTTTAGTCATATAATAAGATATTTTACTTTATGTTTCTAAATTCATTTTGTATGCATTTTTCTTCCCGTAAATTTTGATTTGTGTTTTTTTTTTAGTAAATTTTTGTTTTATTTGTAAAATTATTCTATAAAAAAAAGTAATTATGGTATATTTGAGTATGATTTGTACCAAAGTAGAAGCATTTACTATAACTAAGTCGTATAGAACGGTTTTTTACCCAATACTTTACTATAGTTAAATAATACCTACAGACTAGACACAAAAACTTTAACCAATAAACTTGATCACTAGAAAACATTATGCAAATACTACGCTGCAAGATTAATAGATTTTTTTGTACTTTAAGTTTTTTCTATGGCTAATTATATGTTTTTTTCTGTTTAATAGAAATTATTCTTAGTATAGTAAAAATTTACAAACAAACATAATGTCTTTTTAAGATCTAAATAAATATTTGATTTTGAAATACACTATACGGTATAGTATTAGTAGTGTATAACTTTCTCACGATATACCGTATTTAGGAAATCTTAAATTACGACCGCATATCGTTGAGTTTTTGTAATGTAACAAAAAAAAATGATCTGTAGTTTGTTTTTCTTATTTTACAGTATACTACATATTTCAGGCTTTTTTCCAAAACATTTTAGACTGTACTCCTTATATAGCAACAGTTAATTTTACTATACTGACTTTATAAAAGTGCGAGAACTGCATTTAAATCATAATAAATATTTTGGTATACTTTGACATTGTTTTTTGCATCTTTTGGTAGTTTTCATGATATTTTTTGTAGTATCTCCACAATATGAAAGTATTATCATAATTTTAAACGTAACTTGAATTATTTAAAATAACCTTTGCTGGCATTTATGAATATCATTGCATCTGATTAACGTTGTTATTCTTGTTTTTTTTCTTAATTTTTTTTATATGGCAAATCTTTTTTATCATATGTTTGTATATTAACAAATAAAGAAGTGTGATCCATAAAAATTTAAGTGTATAGAAGTTTTGTTAAAATATATGTGCATTATTTACAGTGTTTACTAGTTTATTTATATAAAAAAAATTGCAAGTAAAATAAAACTTTATTAAGGGTTATATCTTTATGAGATATAATTGTGCAAATATAATAGAAACGATTAAATTTCATTAATAAAATTTTCAAATTGACTTTTAAATAGATAAAAAAGCAGCCATAGCGATTTTTCTTTTATATTTATGCATTAGTGTTTTTTTGTAGCATAAACGAAAAAAACTTCCAATAAAACCCTACCTGTGACACGGGCTGGGGGCAAATTGCTTAACATCTAATCAAGCGATTTATATTAATGTATTGAGAAAAAAAAAGATTGTGTCAATATTATAATTTTATTGTAGAATTTTGTTTAAAAAATATATCCAAATATTTATTGATGCTTAACTAAGCTCAAAAAAAGAAAAATATCACGACATTAAAAAAAAGATGTAGTGTACCGCCAACTTAAAAAGGTGTTCGCAGATAAGCCAAAAAAGGTCATAGATACGGAGAATTCTTTGATATTTACGTGACATGACACCTTTACACTGCCGTATAAAAACAGGAAAAAATAACTCGTCGGAAAAGCAAAGTAAAAAACATTTATCTGGGTATGGGGTCTAAAAAATCTTGATTTGAAAAAAAATCCATAATTTTTTTGTGAATTTAATAAAAAATCTAATTTGCACAATTTTTGCTAACACTTGTTCACTTTTTTACTTCTAATTAGTTGAAACTATTAAAAGCCTTTTATAATACAAAAACCAATATTAATGACACCATAGTTCACTTAAAAAGACTATCATATATAAAAAATTCGCAAGATAGTATTTTTCAATACAAATTATATGTAAAAAGCAACAAAAAGAACTCGTAAGACAAACAAGGATTAAAATCAATACTTCAAGTGCTTATAAAACTTATACTAACAGGACTCGGTGGCGTAGCCTGTTTCTGTACCGGGATTAGTAACGTTTTTTTGTATATACGGTCCTAGCATGATTTGAATCACCAATAAACATACATATTTGTTTAGAAATTTCTGTTTATCCATTTTTCATTATCGTTTTTTTTCAAAACAACCCCGCACAAAAAAAAGCCGTCATAGAATTTAGGAGCCACGTTTTATAAATAGGGGTGGAGTTTTCGGCTTTTTTTCGCCGTGGCTACGTCACTGAAAGGTCAATAGTATAAAGAATAAATACACAGTATCGTTGTTTTTTTATTCATGTATAACTGTAGAAAATAAAGTATGATTATGGTGTTACAAAAAAATACAAATAATTTTGTATGCAAGCTTTTAAACTAAAAATCATCAATTTTTTTGTACGCAAAAATATACAAATAACGAACAACAGAAAGAAAAATTTAAACCCAAGTCTTTATCAATCAAAAAGCGTTTTTAAAGCACTTTACCGGCCTCGTACACGTATATTCTTGCAAAAACTTTTAGTGGTTACAATAACTAGGGATCGGATAAATGCCGAGTTTTTTTTTAAAAAAAAACTTGCTATGGCTGACATAAATAAAGCCCATAAATTACAACTTTTATAACAATTTTTTTAAAAATTAAAAGAACTAAAAATCCTTTCTTCACAATAATTATAGGGTTGTTAATATTTTTTTACATTAGCCGACAAAAAAAACTCGAAAAAAACCAATAAAATCACAATTTGTGGTGGCACATTAATAGATGATCTCATATTGACATACATAAATGCAGCATCCGTTTTTTTAATGCAAAAGTATTTAATTTTGTAAATTTATGTTAAAAATGCTGGCAGTTGCATCAATATGATTTTTTTTAATTGAAAGAACGTTACTTAGCGTAGATGGCTATCGAATCGGTTCGTTTATTGTTTTTGTGACCGGCAACTATGGTTGAGTCATATTGTTAGGAGGTAAAATGACAAAAGGCAGTTTAAATAGCCATTGAAAAAAATAAATGCACTTTTGTCGTATTTTCGTGTTTAGACTTATAGTTTTAAGGGATAGGCTTCATCTCGCCGATCGACGCGTTACAGCCAAACTCGTCGAGCCCTAAATTTAAAAGGGGTCTCAACTCGTCGGTCGGCGAGTTGAATCATAAAGAATTTCTACAGACATTTATTACGTAAAACTTAACTCGTCGATCGACGAAGGTTAACCCTCTTAAAATTTAGCAATCGACGAGTTTGGCTTCAACTCGTCGATCGGCATGTTAGTTGTCTTTCAGTTGTAAGTAAGTTTTTGTGATCCCGGTATGTTTATCGTATAAAATTTATTTACGTATGCCTTTTCATGAGACTTTTACTATCGTAACCAATATTTTTATACCGTTAAAATAGATTTTTTTAGTGTTTATTGTACAATGAAACCTTATAAAAAAGACTATGAATAAAACGAGTTTTTTCTGTTGTGCACCTGTATCAAATTTTCAAAACTTTTTATAAAGTCTATGACCATGGTATTTTATGCAACAGTAATATAAAAGTTAAAAGAATATATAGAAATACATAAAATTATGAAAGAAAAACGTCTCGCCATTATTAGATATAATTGAATAGATTTTATTATCCAGAAAATGTTGATTATAAGAAAAAAACTAACTTCATAAACAATCTATGTTACTTTTTTTTTTGTTTTCATACCCAAGATTTTTTCTTGAATTAGGTTAATTTCACGTCATATCCATATATGAACCGTACTAAAAGTGGTGTTTTTTATATAAAAAACTCCTCATAAGACAATTTAAAATACATTCTAGAATAATTTTTTAAGGCGGTAAACATCTATTGTTGCACTAAAAAAACCTTCGTAATCGTATAACTTTTTATTATATAAAACGAATTTAGGGGTATGTGGGAAATACCGGTATTTTGCAAAAGATTCATGTTTCTGGTAAAATGTTTTAATACTAGAAACTTGCAATTTGCGACTTCTCTTTTATATATGAAAAGGATATTTTCTACGTTTATATTGTATTTTTACAAGGCTTCGATGTTAGTTATTACAAGCGGACTATAGAGCGTGTAAAAACACGAAATAAGGTTATTTAGCGTATACGTACACCCATTTTATATTATAAAAAACAAAACAAACGTGCAATTATGATAAAAAATACAACACATTGTAACACAAACTATCTGATAAATTCCGGCAAACAATAAAAAACACCATTTAGGCTTTTTTATATGTATTTAAGCGACATAAGACAAAACAGAATAATAATAAAAAAATTTTGACAGTTAAACCATGTAAAAGTACAAAAAAACGCTTTTTTTTGTAATTTGACTATAACATTGACTATTATTTACTGAATTCTTTTTGTTGGCTTGTGTAAGAAGCAAACAACGAAATTGCATAGATAAAAGCAAACGAAATTGGTTTTGAGGACAGCTCAGAAGACTGTGTATATGTGCAGGCATAATTCTTATAAAAATACATTTTTCTATAATAAAAAATATGTATAAGTATTATAATCGAGCAAGACTATGTCGCGAGTTCATATTAATTTAGACAAAAAGACATTAACCAAACTTTGGTAGGTAAATATCTTGTTACTTGTAATAAATAAGAACATTTAAGCTTGAACGCTATAGTACTTCTTTCTTAGTCTTAGTCAAAAAAAAAAAAAAAATTAAAATCTTTTTTATTGGCAACATCAGAGTATAATTAAGCTAATATATGACACTCTTTTAAAATTTAAAATTATGTGTTATGGGATACGTAACAACAGCTTTTAAAACTTGCGGCATTGTACGAAAACCTTACAAAACTAAGCTATCACAGACACGCACCAGCAAGACCAAGCTAAAACATACATGTTTTATATTAAAGTTGATGTCTGTATAAATGTTTACAACCTTTACATATTACCCTAATTGGTGCATACAAACGCATTTCATCACATGGATTAAAGTTCCTTAACATTTCACAGGCACGACTAACAGGCGAATATTTTTATTGATTGAAAACAATATACACATGACTGTTTATTAGCATCTTAAGGTATAATTTACATGCAAAATCCACATTAGCATGCAAAAATTATCTAGATATATAAAACTTTGCAAGTAAACAACGCAATACAAAAACTTTTTTTTTTCGTTCTGTTTTTTATGCAAAAAATTTTTACACACAATTACATTATAATCATTTTTTTTTTATTGAAATAATATCCAAAAAACAAGAAAGATTAATTTAGTGCGCAGCTACGTAGGGAAAGACTCGCGCATATCAAATCTGCCGTATGTTTGTATTCGGCTATACTTTGTATGTTTTTATGTCGAAAGCATGATTAGCTTTAATAAAAAACCACAAGATACAAAAATGTCAATTTTAGAAACAAGTAAGACAGACATAGATCCCCGGAAAAAATCTTTATAAAAAAGCCATAAGAAAAAGGGTCGAAATTAGAATTAAGAGCCGAAATTTAAGAGGGCTGAAAATAAAAAGGTTAAAATACAAAAGTTTGAAAACTTGAAGGATGTGAAATTTTAATGCGTCAAAGGCATGCAAGCCAAAATTAAATAAGCAAAACTGTAATAGATAAAAACCATCAACAAAAATGAGATTCAAAACTCAAAAACTTTTTTAAAGACTTTATAAAACTGAATATTCCCTCTCAATATTAAATCGACAAGTAAAAAAATCTTTCAAACATAATAATTTTTATAATAATAGTAATTAAGGTTTAAAAATACCAAAGACTGCATTAAAAAATATCAAAATTTTTATTTAAGCTTTTTTTATATAAAAGCACCATGAAATCGGCAAAAAGAATTTTTTTACCTCTAAAGACGTAGATTAGTCATTTCGACCAAAATCTTTTGTTGTTTTTTTCAAAAATATAATCGAACTAACCCACACTCCATGCCTAAACCTTACCTTACCTCCAACCTAGCCAAGCCGTTTTTCGCTCCAACAATAAAAATAAAATACTGCAGCATGGCATAAAAAACAAAAAAAAAGTGTTGAATAGCAGGTTTTATTTTGGTTAGTACTACAATTAAACAAAATATGGAAAATTTTTACAACTCAACATTTGCTAACTTTAGAAAAATGCACTGACATTTAATTTTATACAACAGCTTTGTTATCGAAAGTTTTAAAAGTTTTAAGGTATGCATTTTCAGATGTGTTTTTAGCCTACTCAATTTTCGGCTTATTCAATTTTCGGTTAGTTTGGTTTTGACCTTTAAGTTTTTGGCTCAGTTGTATTTTTAGTACTTTTGATTTTCGACTTTGAAATTTAAGACCTTTTTCTTTTCGGCACTCTTCCTTTCTGTCCTTTTTTTTCCACCTGTATTATTTCGGCCATTTTTTTGGAACGTTTTATCGAGTCACCCTGAAAATGCATTTTTGCACTTTTAATTGCTAGATTTTCGCTTCTACTAACAATTTGAAAATACACGAACAGACGTTAAACGTAATCATTAGCTTGCAATTATATTAAACCAGTAAAACAAATACTGTAATACAGCTTAATAAAAAAATTCAATAAAAAGTACGTCTAGAACAAGTAAAACCTTTTTTACAGTAAATTTGTTGTTTTTTTTATCTTTAATTAAAGAAAATACGAACATGCTAAATTTCTCTATTTTAGATGTCAATTAAACAGGGTGTTTATTAACTTATGAAACTACAATGTTTACATATGCATCCACTAGGCTGTAAGCAATAATGAGCGTGTATATAATAGTTCTTCTACGAAAATTAGTTATAATTACACTTTTTTCAACTAACAAGTAATAAAAAATGTATGCATACTCAATGCAATTCAATTGTTTTTTATCCGTATATAATATTGAACAGAGATATATGTATTTACATAAACTTATTACAAGAACAAAATTTATTGCTATACGGTTTTTTTGCATTGTAACTACGGGCATTTTATAAAATTTTACCCATACGGTATTTTTGCCCCGATTAAAGGATTAAAATCCTTAAAGGTTGTAAACTTTTGTCGAATGTAAGAGTATTTTATTTTTGTGTATACGTGAATCTTTATAACTTTTTGGGGACCCATGTGAAAAAATGATTATGTGTATTCTAACATAATTTATATTATAAAATAAATACATATGTAGAAATGACAAATATAAACAAAAAACAATCATTTGTGCATATATTATCAAAGAAAAGTATACCAAACAATAACTTATATGAATTTTAATATATGCATACACAGGGTTGTAAAAAACCCGGTTTTAAGGCGGCTACGGGCTTCTCTGTTTATATTGGGTTTTTCGACTTTTTTGTTGTTTTTAGGTTTTTATATGTTAAACTTGAAAAGCGGTATAATCAGCTTTTTGGGCATAATCTATAAAACACGTACAAACCGCGGTGCCGTAAAACGCTCTTAATTTAAATATCGTTTGATTAATGTGTCGTAAACCGGTATTTTACTATATGTAAGCGTATTTTTTCGTAGTAGAAATACTTTTATTCTTAAAGAAAAAAAACGGCATATTTGTCTTTTATAGTAATAGTTTTTGTATTTTTTTGAACATATACTGCAACTAAAGATCCGCAATCTGCTGTTGTCGTTGTTATTAATCTATCAGCTCTTGCTTAGTGTCAACCGGACGTAAAATATATGAGATAAGCTTGACAAAAATTACTGGTATATTTAAAAATTAAAAACTAAACAATTTTGTGTAAACCTACAACAAAAGCTGTTTACAGAATTATAAGTCAAAATCCCCAGAAAATCGAATCGCTTACAAAATATGTAAAATACCGTCAAAGAACACAAGTCCATGGGGTCGTTTAAATCAGTGGTGGGATCCAGCGCTTACTGGGGGGAGCATTAGCGGCCGATTAGGGTTTTTTCTAAATATATAGGGGGGTCTGAGCCCCAGTTATATATTGTAAAATTCAGATGGGAAAAAATATTTTTTATTTTTATACATCATCACAATCATTTGACATTTGAAAAAAAAATCTAAAAATTGCATATTCTATACATATATTGTACAATGATTGATTTTTTTTCCAAAAGAAAAACATAACACAAAATTTTATAAAAAAAGAATAAAAAACTATAACCGAATTTATATATTTTTAGCTTTATTTGAGTAAATATCATTGTTGCGCTTTCTTTGCATAAAAAACACAAAAGAATAGGTATTTTAAAAAATGATTAGCTCCACTATAGGTATAAAAGTATAAAAAGGCATATAAAGCAAACATTTAATAATGTATCGTATATTTTTTATAAAAAGTATAAATGCAGGAATTACACGCTTGTAAATAAACGAAAAAAAATAATGATCGCTCTTTTATTTTTTCTTAATTGTTTGTAAATGTCTGGGGGAAAAAAACATTTTTACAATAGTTTTGTTATTTGAAAAAGGTTTTTATTACACAAATGATTTTACTTACAATTTAAAATACAATATAATATGAAATCAAATAAAACTTATTTATTGATTGAATCTAGGTTATCTTTTGTTTTTAACTGCTTCAAATATAACATAACTATAATTTGATCGCCTTACGAACATATTCTACAGTAAAAAATGTATATGATGCAACTTTTACTGCTACTAGCGCAATTATACAAAAAAATGCAATATGAAAACATTGTCGTTACTATCTGTAATAGAATATAATACAAAAAAAGTAATTGTTCACAATTTTAAATAAACGAATTTATATTTTTTTGAGTCTGGCTGCAAACAAATCACGCAAAGAAAAAGTTTTAAAAAATACCTTTCAAGTACAATTGTTGCTATATACTGTAGCAGTTCCACGATAATGCATTTTGTAACATTTTTTTTTATATGCAAACATGGCAAAATACACATTTTTAGCGTTTCTCTGTTATCGTGCCAACAATGTAAAGAAAGAAAAAGTACGTAAATATATACATTTACGTATATTTTACCTTTTTAAGGTAATTATTAACTACTTTAGATACAAAGAAAACAAAAAGAAGTATAACAACAGCCATAATGAAAACTTTTAATAAAAAATGATACAACTAAACAACAATAACTGCTTATGAACTACTACACGAACTTTTGTTTTGTGTAAAACATGAAAAACTTTTATATTTGAATGTAATTCAGTTAGGTCTATTTTTTTTTGTATTTTGATAAAATATTTATTTCTAACCTTGTTTGAAAAGGTTAAATTCGATCAGCAGTGACTAGAAAACGCCAGAAACAATGATGTGCGCTATAAAATACAGCTAAGTAAACTGCATCAGTATCGAGCAAAAATTGACATAATTTACAAATACCTAAAAAGAATCGGCTCCCCCAAGTAAAGTAAAAACAAGGAGAAACCCGCAACCGCATAAAACACAAATACCAGCTTAGGGACCGGTCGTGTATTATAAGTGCTTCAATTTCCGAATGAAACATTTTAACATAACGGTATATATTACTAACAATAAGTTTAATGTTAAGAAAATAGACATTGAAAAAAAAATTGATTTCTTTATACATGTATACAATATTTCCATATCAAATTTTAAAAGGTAATGGCTTGTTTTTTTTTGTTGTTACTTAGAACTTATGGGAAACTTTTTTAAACTTTTAAAATTAAAACCATAAAACTTTTTTAGTAGAATGCATTACCTTACAATAAAACAGCATATGTCTATAATAAATTTGCATGGAAAATGGTATAGGTATTATTATTTATATAGAAAATATTTTTAAACCGCAAAAAGAAATAGTTGCGTATTTATATAACACGTTTATATTTTTTTGTAAAAAACACAATGTAAGATTACATTCTGTATTAACATATGCTATTCAACGATATAATTGTGTTTTTGTTTTGGTTATGTCCTTATTCGTTTCGTGTCTGAAAAAAATTTATAAATTATATGTACAGCTGGCAAAAAGTTATGATTTGCAATATGCCATGTAATATAAAATCTTTTTATACAAAGTGTGCAGACTTAAAAGACACAAAAACTTGGTTTTGGTGGTTAATCTCATATTAACTTATAACAGTTTCGAATTACAGAAATTTCTTTTTTCCGGTATTTATACCGGCTAAAAACAAAAATTAACACATTTCCTGTGTTTTTTAATTTTAACATGCGTCGATCGTTATGCTGTAAAATAGTAGCGCATTAAATGTGTCAGTAAACGCAAAAAAGATGTTTTTATACCAGTATAGTACAAAAAACATTATAAACAAGTTAAGAACCGTATCGGACTGTTGCGCTGTATATATACAGCTATACACGACATCAGAACCTTGCAAATCTTGCTGTTTTTCTTTGTGTGTTTTTTACCATTTTATAAAAACCGCATATTGGCTTTTTGTATTAGTAGACCCTTTTTGGGTGCTTTCTCAAATAACTCTGTGGTTCTTTGTAAAAACCAGTGTCTCTACCCGTATATTTACAACTATATTGACTATAAAGTAGTAAATCATGGAATCAATCATTACCCTGACCTAAGAAAATCTGTCGCGCATCAATCGATATTGGTTCTTGCAAATCAATGTATCTTAAAAATAGTCATAAGAAGGCATGTGACGCTCTAAATGCAACAAATTTTTTAACATATTTTATCGTCAATATCAATCATTTACACCTATAAAACCGCACTTTCGAAGCTTTTTACGCGGTTTGAACTATCTACATTCAAGCTAAAAATGTGATTTACAGCTATAACAACCCTTGCTTTTATATACTAATAACTACAACTCTCAAATGCAAAATAACGAAATAAAACCTTGTTGTTATAAATCTTGGAGCATCTGCCCGTTTAAGGGTGGCCGATTCTTTGCACCCTTTCAATAAAAAACCCCAACATTATGTATAACACGGTCGTCCGATTTAACAAAAAAAAGCATTTGTTGTTGTGTATTTTTCTGCTTATAGTATAAAAATTTGATTGCAGACAGAAAAACTTACTCGAGGTTTTTTGTATGCAAAAAAGCTTATTTCAGCATAATGTCTACCTTTATTTTTGACAAAGATTAATTACATAAATAATTTAAAAAAAATCAGTTTAAAGGCCCTGTTGGAGGCCTTTTTTTGCTTGCTGTTTTTAGATAAATACTTTTTGTACATATTGTTTGACAATTGAACAATTTTAAACAGACAAACTCGGTAATATTCTGGCATGCGCAGGCTTTACATCTGTTAATTACATTTTTAAATAATTTGAAACAATTTTTTTTTGTTGAGAAGTAATTATGTTTTTGTTAGAGACATAACTTTATCAACGCATTATTGTTATTTTCAAGCATTTTTATTCTTGCAAAAAGCCCAAACTCATATATAAGTAAATACCGTGTAATTCCTGATTGGCTATCTTTATATTTTATTTACTGTTGTTTCAATTTTTTTGCACATATGCAGAATAATAATATATCGTACATTTGACAAGTAACAATTTTTATATTTTCACAAAAAAATTAATGGTATAAAACATTCAGTGGCGTAACCAGAGGGTGCAAGGGGGCAAATGCCCCCCCCCCCCTTCACAAAATCACGCCTGAATTTAAAGGGGGGTCTACTTTTTGGGGCGTAAAAATGTCAAAAAATAATATTTTTAAAAATGTTGTATTTTGTTAATATTTTTAGAATTTTTTCATAAAAATAAAAAAAAAAAAATTTGATGTTTGAGCTTAAATATTTTTTTTTTGCCCGATCAAAAAAAAAAATCCTGGTTACGCCCCTGAAATCATTTATCTGAATTTATTTTTATATATAAATTAAAGCCCTTATTGTTATTTCTAAAACAAATATCACCACTGGTTACGATCCTTTACAAAAACAATGTATACAACAAAAATTCCGAACAATAAAATCTATATATTAGACAATTTTTGAACGTAAACTTATACATATGTGCTTTAGAAGATTAAAAAGAGCGGTGTTACATGCAATACTAAAATATAATCAATCTCTTTTTTATATATGCAAAATCTTGCAAATAATAACTACATTTTTCTGAAAGCCGACGCCAGGAA
>JAQFYM010002567.1:0-22907 GCA_034694785.1 Agrenia bidenticulata
TTACAAAATGACTCGAAATCCAGCCCTGCAATTTAGAAGTTTAAATTATTATACATTGTTGACACACTATAGTTTTTGCAAGAGACATTTCGTTAGCTGATTTTATAATTACCGAATTTAAGAGCAATATAATCTTGCATTAGCTGGAGTTGTTCCGAAACTCGGGAAAGATTTGTATTAAGTGCAATCAAATCCATACTTGAATAACTTGATCACAGTTCAGTCAAAGTTGCTTCAAACTAATTTGCCAATAGTTAGTAAGTTGTCCTTGTAAGTGCTAAAAGTAATCCTATTTAAATTTAATTGGCATAGCTTGTTTACGTTTTTGTTGAGGATTAAACTATTTCAAATGTTTAGCGGGTAAATTTCATTGGCATAAACGAAGGGTATTTTAAGAATATATTTTTCAATGTTCGATTAATGGAGTTTTTATGCGTAATTATTATGATTTTATGACATAATAAATGATTTTCTTTATTCACATATCTTTAAAATGTGACGGAAATTCGCCACATTAAGATAAGCAGTTAAATTGAGATAAGTCCGGATTTAGTCTGACTTGGAATATAATCTTTACACTTAAAAGTTAAAAAAAAATTAGTTTATATAGAAGGTATCCCAGTAATTTTTTTTAAATGATTATTAAGGTATCAAAAATAGAGGCAGTATCTACTTGTGCTTTCTCAGGTTTTTTTATGCTTGTCGTCAGTATTTCTGATCTCAGCTGTGGTCACAGCCCGTGCAACGGTCAAAGAGACGGAATTCCGACAGCTTTTCCTATCGACAAGATGTTCGTATTTTCGAATTTGTACATGTCCTCCGATTTATTAGTTTTCTTGTCATACAAGATGTAAGTCATTCATCACTATCACATTGATGTATTCTATACGTGATTGTGGGAAAAAACTGTTAGCAGAACTAGATTTGCAGTAGGCAGTAAGTGTTTCGAATTTGTTTTCAAACTATAGGCAAATAGTTTTGTTTGGATCGAGGTCACATTTGATGAGTGATAAGCGATAAATAACTTATCACTCACAAAAGAACCTTAAACTTGATTCATCATTTATCTCAATTCTTTGGATTCAAATCAGAAAGATCTTGATAGTAATTATCGACTTCCCAGGTCCTGTCAGATATAGTGTGGGGACGTCCCTTGTACAGTCGAATTTCCTTTTCAGAACCCGGTACAACTTTTTCTGTTCCTTTTGGTACAAAAGTAACCTCTAAAACACATTGCGTTGGAAGTGAAAGTCTCAGTGTCAACTCTCAAAGGTCCTATACAAATTTGTTCCATTTGTTAATAAATCATATAGGTAGGGTAGGCATAACATTCTAACTTTATGGTTTAACAAGACGGCCCCTACGGCGACAGACACTTTGATCTCAGAACAGTCATTGTACCTTTGTGTCGAACTCACGACGCACCAAAAATCGGGAATGTGTTCATATCTAAATATCGAAAACTATCGAAAATCGGAGGTGTCAGTGTTTTCTTTAGATTTCTAATCCACAATTTTTCTTCATCTTAATTCGATACTGATGTAGGAAGCAGCTTAGTTGAGTGAGTTTAGGTGTGGGTAAATCTTTTTTCTGCAATGAAGAAATTATCATTTTTGGTTTTGTGATTCCTTTCTCCAGTAATATGACAATCTCGGCTCTTAATCCATGTGGTATGCCTAAGAAATATTTAATTCGATTAGGTAAATAAGGACATTTCTAAATCGTGCTTACATTCCAAAATTTGTCTACCGTAATCGGCTTTTGGTTGGTGATCATGCTCCGCTTCAGTTTTGTGTAGATCCACTTGTGACGATGTAGATTTTATTAAAAGTCGACGTTTCGAAGAGCAATTCGCACTTTGTTTGCAACGGTACCGTAGGATATCCCCGTCTGAAGATGAATACTTACTTAGATAGACCCAAAGGTTTTCTGTTTTGAGATGATCTTGTGCAAGTTTTTTGGATTCAAAACTTTGTACCCATGTCCAGCCAACAATATTCCGTTTTTTTACAGTCCGAATTTCTTCTTCTTCTGAGTCCGACTCGGAGTCTGGATAGTCTGGAATTAAAGAGAGTAGAAATTTGAGGAATTTTTTAGTTGAACGTGATTGTAAGCGATTTTTACAAGAGGGAAATTTTTTAAACTTTATGGAAAATAAATTCTTTGAGACCCTTTAAATCCAACGCAATAAAAACTCTTAATCAAATAAACGTAGGATATTTCGGATACGCTCCGATAAGGATTCCTAAGTTGAAAAATGGTCCCACCTTCAGTTTCGGCCCCGAAAGACTTTTGGCATCGAGATGATCGAGATGAACGTGTACGAGTCGACACTGATAGTAAGTCCACAGCGTTAGTGGATGTTGTAGCTTTCGTTCCTGGGATATTGCGTGGAAAATGTACATTAGATTTTTTAATCATATGATTTAAGAAAGAGCTAGTGTAATTCCTAAAATCAACAAAGGAGCAAAAATTTAAACGTTCAAATAGATATTTAATTAGTTAACCTTTTGGACTGTAGTAGCGTACTAGGTAATAGTTATAAGTTAAATGTGCAGATTAAAATATATACAATTTCCTATCACAAAAGTGTCAGTTCCTGAGTTCCTTTCCATGGGACGCGTAAATTTAAAAAGCTTTATTGCACAGCAACCCAAGAATAAAGAGATACACAGAACAAACTAAATCATGATTAGAATTTATAAGACTAGCAAGACACATTAAGCAACAATTAGCAAATTTGAACTTCTAAAAATAATTTAGTTTAGTGTGATAGATTTCAAAACAAGGAATGGCACATAGCGATACATCACAATCAGTACATCGGAAAGATGTCCGAACCTCCTTCTTTTTCTTTTTCGAGCATACATGACAACGTCTCATCATGCAATGAGCTTTAATTGTACCCTTATTAACTTTAGGAGGGTTATTCGATATAAAATGCCGATCTTTCAGTCGTAGAGGATAATCTACTTGGACAACCTTGTTCAGACTCTTTCCTCCAGTTGAAACTATTTGACGGATTACTAAGAGAAATCATTCGCGTTGCCTTAAGACTTTAATAATTAAATATAGTAATTTCATACCTCCACTTGTTCCATCTTTCATGCTCAATCGAAAGGATTCGCTCGTTCCAGGCTCTGAGTTAATAACAGTTCCACCCCCTTGGATATCGTCTGAAAAGCGATCAAGGTCAAAATTTATTTCATGATAGCAATAATTTTATGTAATCTTTTATCTCCGGATTCAATTTATACCACCTGCTGAAAACCTATCTTTGAGGGTTTCAAGGCTTTCAACATTCTCCTCTTCCTCAAAATTTTCAGGATCACTGAATCCTTCTATCCCTTCAAAGAAATTCTCCTCCCCCTCGAACCCTTCTGTCTTCACTTGTGGCAAGATAACAATATTTGGTTCAGCTTGGTCTACGAAATTCGAGTTGGGCTGATTCGGCTCATCCAGAGTCGTGGTTCTCCTCCCATTTGTCGACGAATTGGATGAGTAGAATTTTCTTGCTCTCTTTGCCCGAGGTGGAACTGTGCGGCTGTACTGATACTGAGATTCATTCGAATTCGAACATGCCTCATTTTCAGGAAGTTCAGGATTTAAGCATGGGTGACTCCGACTTTTACAAAATGACTCGAAATCCAGCCCTGCAATTTAGAAGTTTAAATTATTATACATTGTTGACACACTATAGTTTTTACAAGGGACATTTCGTTAGCTGATTTTATAATTACCGAATTTAAGAGCAATATAATCTTGCATTAGCTTGAGTTGTTCCGAAACTCGGGAAAGATTTGCATTAAGTGCAATCAAATCCATACTTGATTATATCCGATTCAGTCAAAGTTGCTTCAAACTAATTCGCCAATAGTTAGCTAGTTGTCCTAGTGCTTAAAGTAATCCAATTAAAATTTAATTAGCATAGCTTGTTTACGGTTTTATTGAGGAATGAAATATATCAACAATCAACAAAGCTGAAAAACAAATTTTTCTTTTCAGTTTTTTTTAGAAGTTCAAATTTTTCGCGGGTAAATTTCTTTGGCCTTATCGAAGGGTATTGTAAGATAAAAAAACTTAATGTAAGTCCTTTTCTTAATTTACATTAACTGAAATGTGACTGCAATTTCTACGTTAAAGTAAACAGTTAAATTGAGATAAGTTAGTTACTCGGATTTAGTCAGACATGATGGGATATATTTAACCTTTAACCTACTCTACACAGCTAACAAAGGCCCGTTTTTTACAAAAATTTTTGTCATTCCGTACAAAACTTGATAATTTTGCTCTAGCTAAATAAATCTTTAAACATCCTTTAGTACTATGTTTTATGAAGCCGGAAACAAAATAAAATAAATAAAGTTAAATTCTGATAAGATCAAGATTTCGGTCAAAAGACCGACAAAGCAAAAGTGAATCTGAGTTTATTGAAAGAGTGAATCCGTTTTTAGAAATTTTAGAGCTGCATCAGTCATTTAGGCAAGGCGCATTTAAATATATATGACACTGAAATCCATTTTTCATCATAGATCGAACTACAGATATTAGCTTTAAATTCGTAAATGCGTTTTGAAAGAAGGAGTATTTTTAAATGCATTTTCAAAACACTTTTACCTTTCATAATTGTTTCAAAATATGAAATACAAAATAAGTTCTTGGAAATGTCAAAAAAAATATTTTTGAGACATGAGAATATACAAAAAATCCAGCCCTGAACTGAAAGCCAATCATTGAAGCAATTGAATTTGGCCCTGACTATGTGAGTTTTATACTGACTAAATATTTTGTGGTTATATCTTCTGTACTGTTTTCTTTGAAGGTTACGCAACCGACCTCTCTAGACAACTATCTTAGCAAGCACGTTTTCTGGATAGTCTGTTCCAGTAGCATACACAGTAAAAAAAAATTCATACAGTGGCATCATAAATGTTAATACATTCTGGAACTTGTAAGTAGTACCAACCTTCCACAGAATTGAATCTTTCTTAACTCTATTATAGATGTTTCAAAATAATCAAACAAAGGCTCTGAAGCCACCGTTCGAACACATGTGCTTTCAAAAAATAACAATAATTCTTAATTGGTAAAAAATAAGATTCTATTAATTTGTTCCAATCTGGTCAGCTAAGATCGTAGGATCAGGAAACCGAAGCACATTACGAGCTCGCTTGATTGATCGCTTGATCAAATTATCTTTAGGAAGATACAGTTGAACATCCAATGAAGTATCAATTGTGCGATTGATAATTTCTTCAGCCTTTAGTAAGGGATCATTTCCTGACAGCGCCTTGGCCTTGCCAATGCAGATTTCAGCAGAGGTCCTAAACATAATAATTAACATTAGGTATATTTATATTTCATAATGTTTTAAAGGGTGCTTACTTATTCATGTTAGGAGAATGTATTTTGTGTTGTCCTTCTTCTGTCCAAGCATTTTTACGGCCCCGACAATAAATGTCGTTTTTAAGATGTATGCTCGCACCACATTTCCGATTCACACACGAGTATCGTTTGGTAGTAACTCCTTTTTTATTTGTCGTCTCGCTTCTTTTGGAGTAAACGTAACCCTGATATGCGAGTTTAAAAGAAATATTTGGGTTTTTACGACCTTTACGGCTTATAAATTGAACGTAAGGGGACGACATAGTTGAAGTGACTATAAAAAAAAGAGAACATGCCACTTTTCACCCGATTTGCCAAACAAACGTGTTGATGATGATAATTTCATTTTTAATTCATTATCATTTCCAATTAAAAAAGTTGCCTATCTGGGAATAACAAATTCTTCAGAGCTAATATGCCTCAGCGACATGGAATCACGTCATGGACAACGTCTCATGGTATGAAAACTAACAGTCAATTGTTACCTTAATAGTTAAATAGTAATCTCATACCCTCTTTCAATCGAACGGATTCGCTCGTCCCCGGCTCTGACTCTGAGTTAATACCAGCTACATTCCCTTCAGTTCCGCCCTCTTGGATATCCTCTGAAAAACGACCAAGGTCAAAATTTATTCAAAACAGGCTAATGATAGTAATCCTATATCTCCAGATTCCATTCAGAACACCTGCTGAAGTCCTATCTTTGAGGGTCCCGACATCCTCCTCTTCATCAAAACTTTCAGGATCACTGACTCCATCGATCTCTTCAATGAAACGCTCCTCGACCTCTTCTGTTTTCACTTCCGATAGGATAACAAACGGTTCAGCATGGGCTACGAAATCCGAGTTCGGCTCATCAGGACTCGTGCTTGTACTTGTCGACGAATCCGATGAGTAGAATTTTCTTGCTCGTTTTGTCCGACGTGGAAGTTTGCGTCTGGACTGATGTTGAGATTCATTCGAATTCGAACATGCCTTAGGAATTTCAGGGTTTAGGCATGGGGGACTTCGACTTTTACAAAATACCTCAAAATCCAGCCCTGCAATTTTAACGTTTAGTTTACATTATTATTCATCATTGTTGACACACTATACTTTTTCCAAGTGATGCTAAGAGCTTAGTTAGTTGATTGTTTAATTACCGAATTTGAGAGCAATATAATCTTGAATTAGCGTCAGTTGTTCCGAAACTCGGGAAAAATTTGCATTAAGTGCAATCAAATCCATACTTGATTACATCCGATTCTGTCACAGTTGCTGCAAACAATTTCCGAATAGTTAACTGATTTTATTTGTACTAATTGTAATCCAGTTAAAATTAATTTGCATACTTGTTTACGTTTTTGTAAGTTGGAGTGTTGGAGAGCAGAGCTGAATTTTTTTTCTTGGTTGGTTTAAGATTTTTAAATATTTGGCGGGTGAAATTCACTGGCCTAATCGAAGGGTATTGTAAGAATGTAAGTTTTCAATGATTTAATCAACGAATGAATTCATAAATTACTTCATGATTTTTTTAAACAGTAAACAGTGTTTTTCTTTATTAACATTACATCACAATTTCCTGAAGGAAGATAAGCACCTAACCTAAGATAAGCCACGATTAAGTCAGACTTGGGAAATATTTTTAATCATGGGTACATCCATACTTCAGTTTAGACAGTTTTGAACGATTAACTAACAATCAAAAACCGATACAGCATTTACTTCTGCTTTCTCAACTTTGCTTCAGCATCGGCTTCATCTTCGTCATCAGTTTCCTTGGTCTCAGTTGTGGTCACAACAGGTGCAACGGTCACGACCTCAGCACCCGCCACAACCGCTTGAGTCCCGTTCAGCGTGGCCGGGGTGGTTGGCCCGAATCCGAAATATTTCTGACCACTCTGGAACCCGCTGGCAAACACCATGTTCAATGGTTTGGCCAGAGCGGATAAAATCGTGCTCACCCCCTTTTGAGTATCTTCCTCACCAATGAAGGAAGTGGCACCCTTGAATATATTTTCAAAACCTCCCCCAAGGACCCCTTGAAGGATATTGGCTACATTGGTCCCAACTGCTCCGTTAAATCCAGCTCCGGCAGCTTCCGCAGCGTCCCCGTCTCCGTCTCCATCTTGGCGAAGCTTGTCTAAAGTTGGGCTCGAGGAGTTCTAAAAAAAATTAACTAATTGGTTTTTAAATTATATTTTTAAAAAAATCATAGGAAAATTTTCATACTGATGACGAGTTTGAAGATGGAAGAATGAGTTCGGAAATCAGGACTATTGACACCTCCTCGGCTACTGGGCTGCTCAAAACTGCGGACAACTAAAAATTCGGGTAGTAAGGATTTTTATTAATACTTTTGAATTTTGTTATCCTTGAATTATTCCTTAAGTGCTCCAAGCTTACTGTAAATAGAGCATATGCCCCGAAACCGATCGTTTGAGCCTTCATGGTCAGTGTGGATATAATTTTATATCTTATTGAGCTGGAATGTGTAGTAAAGATGGCTTTGGTGAGAAGCTATGATCCGTTTAATTGTCTTGTATTCGAGTTTGAGCGTTTTTATATGAACACATTACAAAAGAGTTAACCCGTTGGGGAAATTGAGGATTGATCCACCTGAGCTATTGCTTCATTTATTGCTGAACTTTATTTGACAGTGTTTTGTATAGTTTATTGAACTATGAACTAAAAAGCTTATGTCAACACGATAGGAAAATAACTTGGAAAATAGGCAGCAAGGGATATATTAGAAAATATGGTTAATATTATATTGTAGTATTTTGATGAGCAGATGTGTTGTTTCGTTACAACTAGCATTTCCTAACATTATTATTGAGCCCATTTGAAGAGAAAAGGAAATTCAGAAATGTATAATTGTTATAGCAGGTGAGGATTTTATTAGATTTACAGCCAACTAGGTCAGCAGTATGCAGTAGTGGCAGTTAACTATTTAAACCCTGGAGGGGCTTAAGGTCATCTTTTTGAGCTTGAGAATTTGAGGTTTGTAGTACTAATTATTAAAGCATCTGGGCTGACCTACGTTCATGGCATGTACTGTCTGGTTGGCTATAACTCTTTCACGACCACCTCCACCATAGGACTATTCACGTTGGATTATTTTTCTTGATTTTTGACTGTTTTATGAAATTAATGCCCTATTTTAGGTTACGTTCACAAAAACTGTCGAAAATCAACAAAAAGTATCCTATGTGAGTGGCCAATGGGAGCCACCTAGGACTTTTCTTGGAGGAGGTAGTGTAAGGGTTATAGCTCACCGCACAGTAGTAGCAGCAAGCCGTTTCAATAGTATACTCTACACGAGATTTTTTAATTTTTCTGTCAAAACACATACAGGGTATAAAGCCTATTTTTTCGACTGATTTTGGTCGATATTATTTTATGGTTTATAAACGCGGATTATTTTTGTGCATGTCATTTCATACTAGGGATATATTGCCAAACCACTACCATTAGTTCAAGGGACACAAGAATACCCGATATTTTGGGGGTGGAACTGGAAACCATGCAAAATATAATGAAAAAAATAGTTGGGGAAGCTTAATTGTCAAAAGGGAATAGGGGTGACAAACAAAAGTATTTGGTGAATGGAATTAATTAATTAGAGTAGTGCATGCTGATGCTCATTTTAGATCTCATGTGAGCAAAACAGAAGAGCTATATTGCACAAGTTGCACTGTCAAGTATTTGCAATGCTAATTTAATCTATCTGTAAATACGTGGCAATTAATTCATTTCAATCACAAGGCTAGACAATCGGATATAGACTTTTATTATTCAGTCTAGTAATTAAAATACTTTGGCTACTGCTATTAATAACCATTTTAATATAATTACAATTAATAAACTATATACTCTCAGTTGTATTTATTTCAAAACTAAATTTCAAGCTTTTTTATTATAAAAAATGTTAATTAAAAAATATTTGTAGTTTTTTAATTATTTAAGAACGGAATTTGTTTTTATTCAAAATTAACTTGCAGAAAATAGATACAGGGTGACAGGGTTATGAAACTTTTTTTTATTTAAAGTTCAAATTCATTTCTACTTGTCCAAACTACAGGGCGAGTATTTTTAGATAAGCAGTAGCCAAAGCTAAAGTTAAAGTTAACCCTAGTTAGTTGTTAGGGTGTTAAAAATTAGCATAGTTTTTAAAATATTTAGTGCCGTTAAATAACTAGATTATAAATATTAATTAAGCTTAGATTTATTTTGTGTACTTTTTGTTGATTCGGCGATAAAGCTAGTGAAAGACGTGCAATTTGTAGCTCTTTTCCAATCTTAGTATCAAGCGGTCACAGCCGATGACATAACAATAACATTTATTTGTGAGCTTTCAAATTTGTAACATTGAACTCTGACCTCAAAGGCCATTTTGTAATGATTGATTGTGCTGCTACAGTTAGGCATTATTTAGCTTATACAATCTCTATATTTAAGACTGAGTATTCTAACTTAGTTTCGGCTCGGCACAATTGGACGAAACACTTAAATGAATTTTCTAACTTCAAAGTTAAATTTTCCTATCAACTATATCTTCTTTCTTTTTTAAACAATACAGCTCCATTTACATTTCATGGATTCAATGGCGGTTTTTCAATAGGGGGCACAAACTTAAAAAAATACTAACATACTTAAGAAATTTAAAAAATCAGGTTTCAATATACTTACACAATGAGATCATTTTAGCAGAAAAATAAATAACAAGGTCCTCCAATACTCTTTTAAAAAACATGTTTACATTAAAAGCAGGAAAAATCGAAATTCCAACCCCCCACCCCCTCCCAAACAATTATGCATTCTCAGCCCCAGCCTTGACTTCAGGAACGTCCTCAATCGGTAAGACGGTGGAGGTGCAGAAAGGGCACTTCTTGGCCTTCTTGTCGATTTTGCTGATACACTCTGGACAGGGGCGGTTGTTGTTCTCCTCAGCTTTGGTGATCCTCGCAAGGAGCCAGTCGGATGGAACAACGACAAAGTAGTAGAGGACAAAGGCCGTGATGACAAATGCAATGAGGGCATCCACAAACAACCCGTAGAGAAACTGACTCTCATTCACCGTGAAGTACAGCCTGGAAAACTCGGGCTGCCCTCCGAAAACGCCGAGCAGGGGCGTAATCAATCCCTTGGACAGGGCTGCGACCACATTGGCAAACGCTGTCCCGATAATAACCGCCACGGCCAGTTGGACGAGGTTGCCCCGGAATAAAAATTCTTTGAAGCCCATTGTGTTTGGATGCTACAGCCCTTGAATAGGAGAAGACATGTCAATTAATCATTGAGGCTGGTCGATAGGCCGAATTTTAAGTGGATTATGCATAGATAATCCATAATTCCCAAAAATTGCCCGTATGTCTATCTGTCTGTTTCACTACTCCTCCGTAACTAATTGACACATTTTAAAGCTACAGCTAGCTCATTAGATTTACTAAACTAACCAAGTCAGACTTGTAATTATGATTCTTAGCAATATTTGACCCTTGACATGTCCAGAAAGGCCATTGTCAATAGTGGCCCATTGATGGGGTTGCAGAAGCCTGATATAAATATTATTGGGTTGGCTATGTTGTTGTCTTTTAAAATTTAAATATTTAGTCTTGTAATTTGAAGTTTGTATTGAGTCTGGGACTCGGGGTATATGTTATCAAAGGAGATATGAGTCTCAAACTCTTGCATTATTTAGAGAGACGTATAGTTTTTTTTTATAAAAGGAATTGAGAGTTGAGGGTCTAGACTGAAGCTGTAAAAAAAGTGATACAAGCTCGTCTTGCCTACGCGTACTTGTTGCTCTTTGACAGTTGAGAGACACAAATGAGCTTTTGACATGAGCCTCTCCAATAACTCTTAACTTCAATTGACAAGGTAATAAAAAAAATTGATTTTCAATTCCTATCCAACAAAGACAAATGCCACAAACTATAAGGAGAAACTATCATGACTAAAGCCAATAAAGCTTGCACAGCTTTTAATTTAATTAGTGAATTTTTTTAGCATTTCAAAAAGCTTAACTTTTTTATGTTTGTTATATTTGATTTAAAAAATATTGAAAAATCACATACCTTTAGGGAATAAAAAATTCTTGTGGAAATGTAAATGTTCGAAAGGAGATGAGATAGTGTTGAGATTTCTTTAGTTCCAAATTCGTTCTATTTTGAGCATGGAGAGAGAAAAGTGTGGAGGACAAGTGTTTTGCAAGAGATGTTGAGTGTTACTATTCGGATATGAATTTGGACCCTACCTGGTCTTGTGTTGGCTTGGGCTTTGGCTCTATAGACTATCCGAATCCTTTTATTTGTATCTGGCAAGAGTTAGAAACACGCAAGATCTGACCAATTTCCCATCAACTTATTTTCTCGGCGTCTAAAAAGATCAATAAAAACTCAACACGATCCCAATGTGTGTTTGATATGTTTTAAAGGGTAGCTTGGTAGTGTGGGTACTAGCTCCTTGGGCATTTTAGCATCACCTACTACCGTCCCTTTGTTCACAGGGAATAACAACTTGAAGAGAATCACTACAGGATAAAGATAATTATAGCCTCTGCAACCCTTTCCTTCCAAATCCTTTTCCGTTCTAGTTTTTTTTACAAAGGATTTTTTTATTTGCACCCTCTGGGCTACTGGGCTACTGGACTGCGACTTGAACACCAGCCTGGAGAATATGTTTATTTGTTTGTTGAGGGGTGTTATTCTGCATGGTGGATTGTTGTGGTGGTGTAATAGTATTGTGTAATTTTCCAGAGGTGTTTCGTACCGGGGATAATTTACTCATCGAGGCTTCCCCTTTTATAAGATGAGGGGATTTTTAAAGGAAGAGAGATATTTAGAGAGGTGTTTGGATAGAAGGGTAATTTAGTTTTTAGGCTTGGGTATGTTTTTCAAGCAATAGGGAAGTTGAGATACAGTGATTTTTAAGATGTTTAGCTTCTAAAATTGGGACTGTGAGAATGTTAAGCGTATTACTGCAGTCACAGTCAGAAACCCAAAATCACTGTATCGCAACCTCCCTAATGAATTTTTTTGGATTGAGATAATGAGTGTGGGTCGAAAGGAAAAAGTAAAAAATAACTACATGGAATTCTTTTTTTAGAGAAGATTTTATAAATTTGTAACTGGCTATTTCAAAAGTTTTTTTTAAAGTCCTTTGAAATTGTATAATTTTCCAGCACCTTCTTCTCTTTAAATTAAACTCTATAGATTTTTTACAAGATCAATAATTTTCAAAACATGTCAAATATGTTTCTGAAAAAATTCTGAGACACCCCACAGGGTTTATTTTAAAACGTCAGTTGTGAAGCAGTTGCTGGTTTGAAGCAACCCCTTGTTACCATAAATATTGATTTTGTAAATTTGCGTGATGCACGAACTGAATATTAAATACCTTACCCAATGGATTAGCCAAATGTCCGTTTCTTTAACTTAATTGAAAAAAAAACAGTTTAATACAAATATTCTCAAACTAATTATTTTATTTTTAACATTCAAACAATTCAATACGTTCAATCGGACTAATATAATATTTTCAAAAGCTTTGTCAGGGCCCATCTAAGCTTTTCTCGGCTTTCTTATCATTCTCAATAAATATTATGTATTCAAGCTGAACACGAGAAGGAAATCGATTCCCAATATTTGATTCCCATGTTTACAAAATGTCCCACTCTACTTTTGCTTTAAAGTACACGAGACCGCAATGTAATCAACCTAACCTCCTCTTTATATTCATAGCTCACAATTCATATCAACAAAGTTTGGTCCATTTCCTTAAATTCCTAACACCTATTTTTAGTATTGACGAACACAGGAACTGAGTTAAATATTTGCTATCTTGCATTTGATTCCGTCGTTGTGAATCAGATATAGTAATGCCAATGAGATTGAGTCAGTCTCTAATTTCTAAACTCACTAATTATGACTCATATCGGCATCAATATGTGAAAGGTGAACGGATTTATTAGCTATTAGGCCATCGGTGCCCGCTACAACGGGCATCGCTTAGATTAAAAGATTCGCCATCAGGCCCGCCATAACGGGCATCACTGATATGTCAGTAAAGGTACGGCTCATTCGGGGCAAAGTGCAACTTTGTCATACAGTGGGTAAGAGATGGCACTAGGGTCAAGGTGTGACACACATACAAATATTTCTAGTAAATTTTTTATTCGAATAATTCGTTATGATTATGCAAAATATATTTTGACGATTTATTTAAATTGTTTTTATTTAAACTTTGAACTTGTCAAGTATTTCGGGCTCATTAGTAATTTCAAAGTTATCGACAACAGTGAAGATTAGAGTAGAAGAGCAATATCGACACTTTCTTGCCTTTTTATTAACTCTGCTAAAGCACTCAGGGCAGAGTTTGTGGTTCTCTTCATCAGCTTGGTTGATTCTATTGTGGAACCAGTCGGAAGGAGCCACGACGAAATAATAAATGACCAGGAGCATTATGAAAAAGGCTATTAACGCGTCCACAAACTTGCCGTACAAAAACTGACTCCCGTTAACCGTAAAATATAGCTGGGAGAACTGAGCCTCCTGTCCCCCGAATATCCCGAAAATCGGAGTGATCAATCCCTTGGACAAAGATGTGACGACATTGGCGAATGCTGTTCCGATTATCACCGCCACTGCCAGTTTAATGAGATCTCCTTGGAATAAAAATTCCTTGAATCCCATCTTCTATATTTTCGAGGTCAGTTGTTGAGGTCACGGTCAGGTCAGTCAACCTGGAATCCTGGAATAGCAAATTGTCAATCAAAATTTCAAAGAACCTTTTTAAGATTGAATATCTGACCTGAACTTTGAAACGGTCTGTTAAACCAGTTTAAATTTTCGTTACTGAAATAAAAAAACTCCAGTAAAAAAAGTTTCGAAATTATTTTAAGCATACAGAGTGGGCTTTGCCTTGTTAGCTGATGGAATGTGTTTTTCAAAATGAGCTTAATTTGTGAAATTTTTGCTTGATAATTGTAATCGGATCCATTAAAAAGGTGGAATGTATTTGATGTGGATTTTTGAGTCGGAGGTTGACTAACTTTAACCCATGAATGCATAGTGCCACTATATAAAGAAAAGCATGACAGTTTCAAATAAAATTGACAGCCAATTCCATTGTTATAGTACGGACTAATTATTGATGGACTTTTATAAAATGTCAAAAGCCACCACACACTGGCTATACAAAGTTGGTTCATCGTGGCATAAGCTCAGCCTAGAGTTCTCTATCACCAATGTCCCTAGTCTGGACAACAACAGAAACGTTAATGACATTCATCAGTTTTTTTACTACTTCCAACATGGTCAAAGAAATGGTTGGAACTTTTATTCGTTTTAGATTAGTGACCATGTTAAATGAATTATAAATCTATGGAATCATCAACATGATTAATAATTGACTAAATAAAAATAACATTTGCCCTTTTCCCATAATGGCATTTTCTTATAGAGGTTCCTTACTTGCTAAAATCATCAAGATTATAATTCCATTAAAACTTTCCAACTCAAATGTTTAAAAATTTATTTCAACTTCTGAGCTTGACCTATTGGACTGATTATGACCTATGCGGTTCAAACTGGTTACAACTCGTTATTTAAAACCAATGTGGTATTTGATGTTGGAGGTTAAGTTCCGCAATGAAAGTTTAAAATAAACCGTTCAAAACGCATCTAAGAAAGTAGCGGAGATAAGGCATAAGGAATAAGTTGACTTTGATTTCAATTGTTGTTTTTTGTTTTGCATGTTCAAAATTGAATTGAGCTCATTTTAGTTTCGAATATTCAAAATTGAATTGAGCTCTGCTGCGTGCATTAAAACTTTTAAAAGACCCCAAAGGGTCTACCAAATTGTGGCAATTTTCGAACTTTGTTTGCATCCGCTAGAAACCTAAATAAATAGCTGAAGACAGATAAAGAAAAATTTACTTGTTGGAAAGTTTCCACAGACGGACATCTAAGCATCCAAATAAAGTAGCTGCGCTTCTTAATGATGAAGACATCAAAAGTTTTGTTTACTTATCAAAAAATTATTTGGTTATTAGAATTTCATTAGAATTCCATCCATGTAAGCCACTGAGGTTTAATAGTACAAACCATTTACTTACCCTTTGGTTTTTATGAACGTTATAAATGTAAGTGAAGGGTTTTAATATTTTGCAATTTTTTTGACGTGCTTGAAAAATATTTTTGAACTTGTCAAACCTTGTCACTGTCTCAAGTTTTGATACAGTTAGTGACTATCATTTTATTTGAAGACATTTTAATGATTTCGGGTTCTATTTCCTTTCATTTTTAGTTTTATATACTTTTTCCAAATGATTTTTGCTAGTTTTAATATTTGGATTTTATAATTTTTATAAGGTCAAATAAAGACAAATTAAACTTTGCAATTCTTGAAAGGATTTTAAATTACAAAAAGGATTCCACTGACCACATATGCCTCACCAAAACATGATTCATGTCCTCCAACCAAGCAAAAGAAGCTTATTATTGCAATCGATAAAGACCCATGCGTCATTATCACAAATTAAAACGGGCTTACACGCTTTAGTTTATGTTTTTTTATTCAAGACTTGGCTGAACCTCAGTTTCCTCTTCATTCGAATAAAAATATTATATTCCTTTGAATTAAATGTATTTGATTTAAATTTAAAATATTAATCTTTCCTTGATTTACCTTTCAACTAGTTGCACAGTATTTCAAATCTTGAAGCTGTAAAATTGACAAGAAATGGCAATCCATCATCTGAGCAAGGCAATCGCTGGATTCTCATTGGTACGCCCACTAATTATTTATTTTATTTTGTTTACAATTTAATTTTTTCTCCGTTGTTAGATGTTAGGAATTCTTGTATTTGTGGTATCAATTTGGTCATTCGGGTCCATAATTTACCGGGAACAAAAACTGCGCCCGGACTGGCAAGATTCAAACAAACGTTCCGGTAGGGAGCAAAATCCGGAATTGAATTACAATTCGACACAAGGAGGAATGGATGACATTGATCCGCATGGACCCTTGAATGACACTTTATCACATCAACTTGAGGATATGGAATTCTGGGCAAAATTTGACCACATGCCAGACTTTTTTAAAGGAATGGTCATAGGCTGTGCTTGGGTGGCCTTAATTGGAGCCATGTTTCAGATTGGAAGCTCAATATTTATAGTCTTCAGTTCTTCGAAGGTAATTTTAAAATGTTCAAGCATTATCGTTTTTCAGTCATTTTGATTAGTAGGGAGGTAGAGATACAGTGATTTTTCGTTCCTCATTGTGACTGAGTTGCCTTGTACAGTTAACGCCAGGAGTTAAAAATCACTGCATTGGAAACTCGCAAATTCTTGGCTTCTGATTTTGACTGTACAAATGTTACAAGCATTACTGTCCTTCGGTCCCAATCCAAAGACAAATTTACTGTATCACAACCTCCCTAATTTTAGGCTTCTGATTGTGGCTTTCCCCCCAATATTAAGAGAATTCCTACAGACCCCAAGGCAAATTTAACTGTATAAAAACCTCCCTATTAGTGACAACTGATTTTTGAATTTCCAGAAAGTCCATCAAAGGTCAAAGTACTTGGTGGGATTTCATTTCCTTGGATTGATAATTCTTTTGGCAACATTTTTCACCCCTGTTGCTTACGACAGGATTAATGAAAAGTTTTATACGATGACGTCATTCAATACAAAAGTAAAGCATGAGTTCCATGAGTTGGAAGACCTGGGTTTCCTCAAATTCTTCTTTAGTGACTTACACGCGTACTATTCAATTTTATTTATCGACTCTGTTTTCATATTTCTTATCATGATTGTCATTTCCTGCCTTTTGCGGTTTCATAATATTCCCAAACAGGATTTTGATTCTAGGTATCTATAAAAAACAATCAATCCCATTATACTATCCTGTAGGTCTGATTGATTGATTTATTAACTATCTGTCTGACTATTAAATGCTTAATGAGATTCTATTATGAAGAACATAAAGAAGCTAAAGCTAGTGAAAAACAATCTTTTTGTGTCCATGAGCATTTTAATTGACTATCAACAAAAATAATTCGCTTGAGGTGTATGCATGTGTGTGTGTGTGTGTTTGAGTCTCTGTGTACACCGTAATGACGGCCCCATGGCGTTTTATTATTAGCATGTATTCTAAGTAAGCGATGCTCTTTACTGCATCGCTTCCTGACGAGAGATTGTAATTAAATGTATCGGCTTGATTGCTACTTCTGTAATACAAATTAAAGTTGTTGTAACTCTAGGCAGACACTGATCGATAGCATTTTAACATTTTTAACAATAGCCTACTTAAATGCTATTGGTAACTTGTCAACTTTTTTGGCGTACGTGTGCCCCATTTAACTTTTGATAAGAAAAAGTGGAGAACGCCGAGTGCAATATTTTTAATGAAACCATTTCGAGCACCCAAAAAAGATAAAGACAGATCAAAATAAATGTGATTAATCTGTGCAAATTAGGCAGATCAGATGGCTCAAGTGTTTTTAATTCATCTTTCAGTTCTCAAACAAAAACAGGTATGCAAAAACTTGTCCCACAACCATTTTAAACCATAGCTAGACTAACACACAAACACGTTAATTGTAAAGAAAACGCTTTTAGGGTGACCCACTGTGACCCAAGTGTTTCCAAGGAACATGTCAACTCCCCTGATATTGACCTTCATCCTTATTGGAAGCATTTCATCTCAAGTATCCTCCCTTCCATCCTTCAAAACTAAAATCAGCCCCAAAGACGACGCCTTTCGACCCCAAATCCATTACAGTGTCCCTAAAGATTGGCTCAATGACCCCAACGGGCTAGTCTACCTGGATGGAGAGTACCACATGTTCTACCAATACACTCCCGGATCATCCCTCCCTGGGCTTAAGTCCTGGGCTCATGTCGTCAGTACCGACTTGGTCAGCTGGACTGACCTCCCCGTAGCCATTTCCCCGGATGATCAAGGGGACATTTGGAGTGGGAGTGCCGTGGTGGACTTTACAAATTCCTCAGGAGTTCAAACCTCAGACATTTCTCCGATTGTCGCTATTTACACCCACTCGGGTCAAGGGGGTCAGAAGCAGTACATGGCATTCAGTAATGACAAGGGTCGCACCTTTACGATCTATGAGGGCAATCCCGTCATTCCAAATCCAGGTAAGGAAATTATTTTTTTGAAAGTCTCAAACTAAATCTCACAATGCCCCAACTGCTTTACTTTTCCAAAGGTCGACCTGATTTTCGAGATCCTAAAGTGATCCGATGGAACGAGGAGTCCTGGGTCCTTGTTCTTGCTAACGGAGACCGAGTTCAGTTTTACGGATCTCAAGATCTTAAGAAGTGGGAGCTTCTGAGTGACTTTGGAGTGGACCCGGATCAGGGACTAAAGGGAGTTTGGGAATGCCCGGATTTTTTCCCACTAACCTTTTCAAATCAAACGGTGTGGGTTCTGTTGGTCAGCAATGGAGGGGGCGGTCCTAACGACGGCTCCAACACCCAATACTTTGTGGGGGATTTTGACGGCAAGGTTTTTTCTAGTTCCCAAATGGATCCGCTGTGGATGGACTGGGGCGTTGACAACTACGCCACCATCTCGTTTTTTAATGAACCCCAAGGAAGACGGGTGACTATTGGTTGGATGACAAATCTAATGTACGCCAATGACCTTCCAACAACTGGATGGAGGGGTCAGATGACACTTCCAAGAGTTCTTGACCTAGCTTTGGTCAAGGGTCAGCTTAGGCTTCGATCTCAACCTGCTCCAGAACTCCAAGTTTTGTACAAGCCTGAAGAGTTATTTGAGGCTACTAACTCAGCGGAGATCCTGGCGGATGGAGTTCTGAACCTTACGGACGCAGTCACGTGGAATAACTCCCTATTGTATTTGGATCTGACTTTTGACATTTCTCAGATGGGGGACAGTTCCAGCATTTCTATCTGCTTTTTGAATTCCCTTCGGCAAGACGTTTGTTTGGGTAATTATAAATATTTAAAAGTTAAAAGCTAAGCATCATCGTTGAGCTACCTCTGACAATAGGGAGTTAGCGCTGCAGTTAGCATTTCACTTCATAAGAAGGCCAAGCTTACAAAAGAATTTAAAATTTTGGAAATGTTTAAAACGGCTATTTTTAATCTGGGAAATGATGTATTTTTGAGGATCTTAAAGAACACAAAAATTTATTCACATTTAAGGTTATGACGAGGGCAGGGAACGTGGGATTTTCCTTGATAGAACCCGAAGTGGCCGAACTGACTTCAATCCGAATTTCTCCCGTCGCCTAAGCGCAGCCCGGGAAATTCAAACCTCGTCCATAAGATTTCAAATTTACGTTGATGTTGTGGCAATTGAGCTATTTGTGGACTCGGGATTGACCTCATCGACCTCTCTCTTCTATCCTGATGAGCCCTACACTAAGGTCGAGATTAGACATCACGCTTTAGGAAATACAGAGAGTAAACTCTTTCTTACTTCCGCTATTTTCCAAGGGTTAAAGCCAATGAATGATTTAATACTCTAATGTCATTTTTAATTCACTGAAATAAGAAAGTTTATTCAATTTAGATTTATGTTTCTTGGAAGGCTATAAAAAATATGAAACAAATCAGCGAAACAGGTTGTGACTATTTATTGTGACTTAACATTGGGATTTTTGGGTGACCCTTGCCCCCTTTTGACTAAGAGTCACCTCTGCCTTGTTTTTACTACGATCCACGTGCCTTTATTGGGGGCATAAGGACAGGCCTTTTCCCTTTAAAAGATTATAGCTACTCCGGATATGTGAGTCGTCATAACTTAAACTAACAATCTCTACTTAATATTTATGGATTACGGGCTAGAAACCTTTACTATAAATTTTATGCTTACTATATAGCTCACAACATTCATAAATATTATCCAAATCTTTTAAAGTTAAGTGATACTTCCTTTTCAGAGAATATGATAAATGCCTAAATAAAAACATGGAATATGACTTCATTTTAGCATCAGTCTCAAGTCTCCATGAATAATTGCGGTTAATCCAGTCGGATATCAAGAAGCCACAAAATACTAAACACCTTCAGTTATGAGTTTAGAAAAAATCTGAAACGGATGTTTTTCTCTTTCTCAATGACCACCAAGGGTTTAGCATCATACAATTTCATTCAATTCTAACAGCCCAAAAAAATTGATACTTTGCCCTTAAAATGCATTTTATTAATTGATTGACAAGGAGAGAGAGAGATTGCAAGAAAAATAAACTCCAAGTTTCCACTTTTAATTAACTAAGTTTAAAATTAATTAGATTCCCTTAATTGTGATTAAAATTTAATAGAATGGGAAGATTAGGTTCTAGTACCCTGGCCCTTATTGCCATTACCCTCTTGGGGTTTATTAAAGAATCTCGAGCAATTGAGTCGTGCTCAAGTTTCGAAACTGAGATGGACAAGGCTCCCAAATTGCAGGTCAAACTCACCCAGTTCAAAAATATTAAGGACCACCAGGTCATTGTTCGAGAGATTGAAGCTGAGATTCTGATTAATCGAACAAAAGCTTATGAACTCAAACTGGACTGCTGGGCCCCTTATCCAATAGACTTGACCTTCTCGGGTCATTTGGTAATTAATTTATTAAGCTTAAGATATTGCAAGGCAGTTTTGTCTAACGTGTGTTATTTAAATGTAGACGAATGAGGAAGCGTCTGTAAAGACTATTGTTACACCCTATCGAAAATCGGATGGAGCTAAGGGTCAATGCTACCGGATTAATGTCACGATGGACACTTATGAGCAAATTACTGGGAATTACTCCTGCTTTGCTGTAATGAGTCCAAATCGACTGAGGACTTCAAAGTACATTTATGTTTTTTGTAAGTTGCTCAAAAAGCTCAAATTATTTTTTTACTTACTTAATACGATTTCAAATAGCTTTTCTTAGGCTAACATAATTATTTGAAAAGTAATGGGCCCCTGCTTATAAGGGCCCTTATATAGTTCAATAATAGATTTTTTCGACATCCTCACATTTACATGACTGGCCTACTTAGTCAAGTACATTGAAGAATTATAGTTGAGTAGTTAATATGGAGAAGTAGAAAAATAGACAGACAGACCGACAAACACAAATTTTTAGGGAGTGGATTCTAAACGTTTTTAACTGTTAAAGGTTCTGAACTTAATTTTCTAGCAGCGCCCCCTGGCGTCTTGTTGAAACGCGGACAAAATCTTACAATTGAGGTTGACCCCAAGAAAAATGCCCTCCACGTTTTTCCATGTGCCGTTTCAAATCCTGACGTTGAAGTCCAGTTGCATAAAATGAACGGGGTATGCTTTAAGATTTTAAACCGATTCGATATATAACTTGATATGCATTTAATTATCAAAGGATTATGAATTATATTTTCTAGAAGGATCCAAATTGGCTCTTACCTTCCAAAGCTTTAAAGTTTGACCCAAAATTAGGGTTCACTATGACCCTAGCCACTAACGAAAAGAGCCAGTTGGGGTCATACCAATGTATTACAACTATTGACCCTTTAGATGTGATTAATATTCAACTTGTTGAGCCACCAGGTTCGTCTAATTTTATTTGTAGTGACCAAAATATTTGATTGAAAATTCCGTACTTGAAAGTATCTTGTAAACGTTTCTTAAAGCTTTGAAAGTGGAACCGGATTTAAGTTTCCTGCGATTAAAAATCGGCGATCGATTAAACCTGACTTGCATGGCTAAGGAAGAAGTTTACATTTCTTTTAAATCCACATCCAGTGGAGTCACAACTATTTTGAACAACACTAAAAGCACCCCCAACAAAAACTATCAGTACGTCACTGTGTCCAACATGGCTATTGAAAATAACTCAGCCATCCACTCCGGTGGAATGGCCGAATGTTTAACAACCAGGGACAACTCATCCATACACGTTTGGAATTTGGCTGTAGCCAATGGTAAAAAACCGAACTATTTTTTTAATCAACGGAATAATTTAGCAATTTTTGTTTAAGAACCGAGAAAAATTGGCATCCTTGAAACAAGCCGATTGGTAGACTCGTGTTCCAAAGCCGATAGCGAGAAATCAATCGTTCTATTTGAATGCAACAATTGGATCGAATGCAGAATAAATCGATGCGTTGCAAAAGTAGTTTAAAATTAATTGGCAATTAATTTAATTGGTGTTTAAAAATTTAAAATTTTTATCCAGGATCAGACATGTAAACCGAGTAATCAGTGTCAGCTATGGTCTTGTAACCCCCACGGGATTGTTCAGTGTGTATCTCCCCGGGGCTCCATTTACGAAGTTTACTTTACCGGCTTTAATGGAACGAGATGTAATTAATTTTTTAATTACTAATAGTTTATTAAACATTTAGTAAGCTCAAGGGGTAATACTGTTCTATCCTCGACTGGTTAAAATATTTGAAGCTCTGCAAATCCAAAACCTAGTCCGAATTGTTTCAACTAAATAGTTGAAACAATTCGGACTATTGTCTATAAAAGAAAGCAAGGTCCCTGAAAAAGTTTGAAAATTCTGCAAGGTTATCTGGTTTCTAACCAAAC
>JAQFYM010002568.1:0-22897 GCA_034694785.1 Agrenia bidenticulata
TATCCAAAATAGAGTCGAGGATCGGATACAAAAAAAAAAGTCAAATGTGCAATACTCTAACTAAGATTTTAAATGTAAATTAGTTTTTTACGAGCCTAACTTTTTTCAGAAAAATATTTTAAATCTAAATTTATGTAGATCGTAATAAAAGCATAAAATAAAGCGTATATGAATACATTGTTATATAACAAGCTTACATTTGATCTGCTTTGTTTTTAATAAAACAGTGACTTGTACTGTTTTAACGTTTCGTTGCTGCCAATAAGTTGATTTATAAAAAAGAGACATAAGTGATTAATTTTTCAATATAGTGCTATAACCCTTTTTGTAAACAGTATTTTTTGACCCCTGGGTTTTGTATGACGACAGATAATAGAATAAATAGTATAAATGCTGAAAAAATCAAAAATGCAAAGAAAAATTATTATAAAGATTTAATCGTTTTTATTTATTTGTTCCAAACAAGTGTAAAACTTATAATAAATATAGAATAAAGTTTCTTTTGCGTGTCTTCGTTGTATTCATTCTAGAAAACCGAAATCGCAGAAACGCTTTGTCCAAATTGAAAAAGAAAGAAAAAACTAACTAAGAGACATACGAAAAATCATTTTATTTCGCCATTTAATTTTTTTTTGCAGATATCGTATATAATTTCGTTTTTAGCTTACTATTTTTTACTGTTATAACAGTTTTCGATAAGCTAGGAAATTTTTATGCAAAATGCAACACATCAGTGGCATGCGCAGGGGGGAGGGTGGCGGCAGCTGTCTATTCCTTCCTTATCATTACATTTCTGTGCTTAAATTAAATGAGTGGGTTTTTTTTTGTGCAGATATTTTTTCATTTTAGAAATTTATATAAAAAATTTTAAACAAAAAATTTTTAAAAAAATAAGGTTTCAAACAACCATAAATTATGTTTTAAAAAACTGTTTTACTAAAAAGACAAACTAACCTTGCGTAAAAAACTTACTGGGTACGCCACTGCAACACATTTAAACATTAAAATGGATCATTCCTGTATTCATATTTATTTTTCTTTTAGTTAGGCAACGGAAGAAAATTACCGCATAAAGATTTATAGTGGCTGATAAATCTGCATTATTATTACTGTTTTTTTCAATACAAAATAATATTTAGAAAAGCAATAATGAGCATATTTTATAAAAGAAACTACATTTCTGTAAATCAATTTAACAAATTTCCATATTTCATAATTAAAATTGCATATTTTCCTTCACTCTGTAAAGATGAGTTTTTAATACACATCTCTTATTTAATATTATGTTAAACCTGATTAAACCTTATTTTTTATTGTTCTTTTATACATATCTTTTTCTTGTAATGCCTCGGATTGACAAAACTTAATACGTTAATATTACTACAAATTTATATTTTTAGAGATTTGACATTTTAAAATCTTATCAAACCGAGTTTAAAACGCTAAGGCTTTACTTTTTACATAACCAGATTTTTTTATGCTTATTTCAGAAAATAAAGTATGTCTTCGAGTGGCTCTTTTTAGTGTATTGACCTAATTTAGTAATGTAATTTGCTGGAGTACCATTTTTCGTTTTTGCGTCTTTGCGCATAATATGCTGTATGTATAATAAGTTTTAATTGGGCTTTATATACTTTTTCTCGTTGTAAAACACGTGTTTGTCAACCATAATAGAAGCCACATCATACCGTATATCACGAAAAACTAAATATAGTACTATACGTTATAAACTAGTATTTACAAGTAAAAAAAACATTTTAAGAACTACTCTTGGTAATTTTTTATACTAAAAAAAATTCAACAATAATTATGCTACTCACATATCTTATGTAAATTTTAACTGCGATTAAAAAAATTCAATAGTGTATTCAAGGGCGTCAGCAGGATTTTTTCCAGGGGGGAGGGGGAAAAAATTAAAATAAAATAAACGCAAAAAGAAAAACCTATTCCCTAATTTGGTGTATTTTTTTCAAAATTTTGCAATTTCGTATCATTTTAAGATATCTTATTTTTGCAACCTTGGCGCGGCAAAAAAATCTTCTACTCTTATAACAGGTGCAATTTTTTTTTCCAGGGGGAGCGGGCATGTGTCCCCGTCCCCTACCCCACCGGTCCCCTTTGCCCACTTCCTCTCCCCCTCCCCCCTTGCCCCCCTCATGACGCCCATGAGTGTATTCTGTATTTTACATGCAATAATTTGGCTAATTTGTATAAAAAAAATACATAAAATTCTACTGTTATTTTCATATATATATTTCTAATCGACTGTACAGTTTATCAAGTCAAAACGTTTAATTACAGCCTATATATCTTTTTGCAACAATATATATGTTGTTTATGTACTTTTGGCTGTATAAAAAATCTCCAGTTGTATGTGGAAAACAATTTGACAAAAACATGAAACCAATTTTTGTATACGTCACTTATGTATCCTATAGAAAGGATATCTGTATTTTATTTCCAAGGACTGTTGTTTATGTACAGGTTTATATGTAAATATTTTACTCTCTTTTGCACCTCGCGAATCACTTTTTAGATCGTATTTTAGCTCCATAACAAGTGTTGTTTTCAGTGCTCTGTTAACTCCACCGAAAATATGACATTTTGCACATAGTTTTCCGCAAAAAATAAAACCAGGATGCTCGTATAAAAAGCAGCGTAGTGAGACGCTGACGTTACATATGGCATTTGTATAGTAGTGTCACTATGCAGAGGCGGGCTTTCTTTGTTTTTTAAATGTTTTTTTTTTTCTTCATTTGCTCTTTTGTTGGTTCATCTATTAAATTTATATAGTTGAGATTCAAGGTTTGATTTTAAACTACCCATAACGGTTCAAAAAAATCATAATGTTTTTTTACCCTATATATGGTGCTTTGGTTTATACTGATGTGAAATAGTTGAAAATAACCGATGTCGCAAAAAAAATTAAATTTTAAAATTCGTAAAGACTAAATAGTATAGTAGATAAAAATATATAAAGGACGGATATAACGCCTAGAATGGATTTTTGAATCGGAAAAAATGTGTTAAAACAAAATAATAATAATAATAATAATAATGATGATACTAATAATACTATTAGGCATAATAATTCTGGCAATTATAATAAAACCTAAAGAGTATATTTATATAAAAAAAAAAAAAGTTTTGTCAAGAATAAATACAATAATAGGTTGTAAAACTTGTAGTTTTTATTTTTGCATTAATTGCTAATCCTGTACTATATATAAATAAAAAAACAAGCGTCGCATCACACACCATACACTTTCAAGTACATAAAAAATATAAAGTTCTAGTGTATTATATGATGGAACGAAGAAGCGTATCTGCCAACCTAAATTGTCAATTTGTTATGCAGTTGTCTGCTTAATTGCCGTTATCATGTTTTCAATAGGAATAAAAATAAATCTAGGTTCGTCTGCAGATTTTGATCGCCTTTATCCCTACTCTAGTATAAATAAATATATTTTCTATTTACAAAATATTCATACATTAAAAACCTGCAGTTTCGATTTTTGACCGCGCCGGACTGATCTTACCAAATTCAGTTTAGGATGGGGTAGTACATTCTTCCTCGAGAAACATTTATTTTGACTTTTTATAAAGAAAAAAAAATATAAAAGATGACTTTGGTATTTTTTGAGCATTTTGCGTTTTTATAATATTACGTTTAAAATTGTTGCTCTTTTTTAGAACTACGCTTGAATATTTTGTACATTTAATTTATATAAAAAAGTTTCATTACTGAATTTGATATTAAGTTTGTAGCATTTATATGCACGCTTGCTTCTTTAAAGTCAATTTTTTGTATATTTACATCTTAAACGTACATTTATGTAACTTGCATAACACACAATATATAAATAGAATATTTTTATTTGTTGTAAACGACACCAAAAGAACACTTATTATGTAAAAAAAATCATTTTGCCGCTTTTTTTGACATAATAGCTAGATTTCGTTCGTGTTAAGAAGCAAGGTCATTGCTAGTTGTCAACAGCTCTTTATCGTATGGGTTAATCTACGTTTTTTCAATTAGTTTTTCTAAAAAATAATAATATAAGTTTATGCATCCGTTCTGGTCAAGCAAACTTCCGGCGCGCTTAAACGTTAACAAAATGTAGTCCATTTCGGTCCTGGCGGTCAAAAACCAGCATGTCTAGGTCTCTAGTATACATCGATCCGTCGGTTCGCTTTTTTGATAAAATCCCGTTACAAAAAATCTAGCATATAAAAATATACGGTAAGAAAATCCCAAATCTTTAAAAATCTGAATTTTGCGAAATCGCATATTTTACAAATCCCAATTTAGTAAGAACAAATCTGTAGAAACCTAATATAAAAAATCTGTGCAGTAGTAAATCCATATTTGAGGGAATTCTTATGTTAAGTTAACCTTATTTAAAAAATGAAACATTATATGAATACTCAAATTGTAATAAAAGCTCTTTTAAAAACAGTAAGAAATTTTGAATTGACCGTTTATTAATATTTGTGTGTTTCTAGTAGAAATAAAGTAAGCGAACCTATTGTTCTTTTTTATAAAAACTACCACTATAAATTTTTTGGTGTAAAATACATAAAATGTTAAGGTTTTTTGTGAGATGACTGGTTGTTTATGTATGTGCTGTGAATACTAGAGTAGATAGCTGGTCAGGGTACGTCTTGGGTTACTGTAAGAGCGCTGGTATGGTGTGGTTAAGAGTTTGTATACCGATGGGGAAGAACACAATAAAATTTAAGTTATTGAACTGGGTATGGGTCAGGATAAGATTAAGATAGATCAAGTATACAAATTCAAAATTTTTTATGAAATAAATTCGGCTGCAAGTAAATAGTTTTTCACTGAATAATTTTTTTTTTAGCTTATGGTTTCCTTTAAATACATTACAAAAAAACAGATTTTCTAAAAACTTTGATTTTTTAAACTTCGGATAAACAGCAACTGGGTTCTAAGAGGTAAGCTTTTCCTAAGGTTGATTACCTGCAAAATCGGTGTTTGTAAAACTGGGATTTCCCAAAATCGGGATTTTACTACATTGGGATCTCCTGGAAATATGGTTTTCTATTTGCGATTATACTGAATCAAGACGTTAAACACTTAAAAGTTCGTGTTTTTGTATTGTCTTTACTAGTTTTTTAGGGCATGTTTTATCTTTCTTTTACTTTTTTGTAATTCACGGAAATGTAAATTGTCGTATAAAAATGCATGTAAGTTACGACAATGCCTATAATACTATCATAATAAAAAATTTTAATAGTATGCTTTAATTTTTGTACAAGTCTATTAAAAAACCAAACTCCGAAAATCACAAAGTGAGATTTAAGGAATAAAACAACTGAACAATAAGTATACGAGACGTAAAAAATAGGTTACAAAACATATATAGCAAATGCTTGTGGTATTTCACAATTCCAAGAACAAAGTATTCACAGAATTTATATAACTTTGCGGTAATTTACAAAACGAAAAAATATATGACATTGATTGACTGCTATCGGCAACCTTTACATGAATAATTACAACCTGGTTTTGTGTTATTATTTTGGGTTTGCATTTTTTCTTTTTTGTTTGCTTGATAAACGGCTGTATATTGTTTTTAAACTAGTTTAAAAAAATTGGCATTAATATGTAAAAAATTTCATTTTTTATTTTTTCACTCGTTTCTTCGTTTTTATTCTATTTTCATGGTTTCAAAAACGCACGGTACACCTAAATATAAAAAAAACTAAGGCATTGAGTATTTTGAATCTCGTATTTATACTTAACTCTGTTTTATCTTTATGGTTTTTTTTTTTTTGCGACATAGTTTAATTAAGCGGCAAAATTATTTTCGTTTAAATAAAAAAAGAAATTGACACTTTTGAAACTTGCGATTTAAATGAAAGAAGTCCTTAAGCATAAAAAAATTTGTTTTATTATTGGTAACGCATTTATTACAAACAATATGTAAAATAGTGTCATAAAAAAATTTATGTTTTTAAACAGTATTTGTGCTCTAGCATATTACTCCCAAAGTGGTCGTCAACGACCCTCTTTTTTTTGCGTACTTTTAAAAAATCACCATAAAACAAATTCCCTGGATGAAAAAACAGAGAAAACTACACGAACAGTAGGACATTGTCTAACTGCAACTGTTCTATAACATCATGAGGCTTCCATCTTTACTATGAACACAACAAATAAAAATTTAGACGTAAGTTGCTTAATTATATCTTTGAATCTGTAAAGCCAAATGCCAGTTTCCAAAAAGATGTAAAAGAAAAGACGATGCCGCAATAAAACTTATTTAAACTAAGGATTTACATATACGTTCATAAATATATTGCATCGACCAGTAAGAATTTTTTTATACTCTTTTTGCAAATTCATTTTTTACGGCCATAAAATACAAAATACACCAAAATGCTTTTATTAAAAAGAAGAAGATAAGCTATCATTTTTTTCTATCAAAATTAGCGAAGTTTAGTAAGAAAGTTTTGGATTATCCTGATAATATTGTTTCTTTAAAAATGAAAAAGATTAGAAAACAAAACAAAAGTATTTACATATCAAAAAATCGACGGCAACCAAATTCTGTATAACATTGTTAAGTAGTTTCTATTTACATGATTTATAGTAAATATTTTGTAATTTTGACAACGCGTCTCATGTAGATATTTTACCCCTTGTAAAAAGTAAAATATCAAGATAAGTTAATGACATTCGACTTTATTAAAAGGATCTGGTAATATATAAAATTCGAAATTGTTACATGTATGCTTTTTAGTTAGACGAAAGCACGGACATAGGATCTAAACCTCAAATGATTATTCTATACAATTTTGCACAACAACTAAATATACACAGTTTTTTTTCCTTCTGGTTGGCGCTTTTAATTCGAGTTGTTGATATTTAAAATAATTTTGTTGGATTCTGCATTAAAAATGAAAGTGATTTGCAAAAATGTATGCAGATATAAACTGACGGAGCTGCGTGCCTTAATGGAAATGCAAAGGATTATCTTTTCTCCAAAAAGAAACACATCCCCATATAATATACAATCATTGCATTATTCACATGAAAACGTTGTCCGCTAAGAACTTACCGGCCGATTTAAATCAACTTTACAGATATACGTTTTATATTGCAAACACTAAAAAATCTTCAGTAAAGAGAACGAGATTATTACAAAAGCTAGCCAAAGTACACAATGGATAAAAACAGTTTTAAATATCACAGTTCTGCCAGATGCCTTTCAAAGGAAAACCGTAAGAAAGATTTCATAGATGTTTTGATGCTGCAATGTATTTATTCAATATAAATGTCGTCCTTTAATTTAATATAGAGCCAATTTTTAAAAACGCAGATTGGCAAATCAATTTTTTTTTTGTTAGATTTTTTAAAAAATTATATATCAATTATACATAACTTTAGGGCTGTAATGATGATGTTATTAGTTTCCTTTTTATAATACGAGAATTTATTTTAAAACTTGAAATGTGGGAAAATCTTATACAGCAGTTTAGATATCTCTTGTAGCTGCGTTTGCAAAGATTCCACATAACTCCATTGCACCGTCAAAAATTAAAAAATCTGTCCAATTTAACAACAAATAATATTAAGAATCGCTTTAAAAACAGAGTAAGCTAAATTTGATTGACTCATAAACCTCCTTTTACACAGGAGTATAAACTAGATAAATATATCCTCCTATGATAAAATTCAGTTTTAGAAATCGAAAATAGTCCACAACTCTTAAATACTATAAAACCGATGATAAAAAAATATTTTGGCTAGAATAAGATGATAAATATTCTTTAATTAAAAACCAAGCCCGTTTTATTATTATTCAATTATCAACAACTTATATGATTTAGCAAGCGTTTTACACACTAACAAAAATACAATCCTTAAAACGAGAGCGATTAGAAGGCCTTAGAAAATATACGAATCGTATTGACTCAGAGCGATAATTTTTGTACTGAATACGATGACTATAAGCACAGGCTAATCCATAAGAATTATTGTATATCTGTTTGCACAAATTTGCCCCTCTTAAATAATTGTTCATTTCATTAAACCATTAAGGAGTTGTCTAAATAACTAATTACCTGATGAACTACAAAATTAACATTCGTGTATTATTTAAATATTTTATTCAACTGATTCCGTTATAATTTAAATAGGTGTTTGTTCAATTACAAAATCGGTTTCACTATAAATTTAATTTTCGGGACCCCTGCTTAAAAATGCAATTTGTAAACGAAGAAAAATAGTATTTGCAAACTTATATTACAAATGCAACAAAAACCATCAATTTATTATTATAATACAAATGTATTATAAAAAGTTTATGTCGTATGCTATGTTAGGTACTATAAGAAAAGGAAATAAACAAAAAAATCTGCAAGAAAAAAACATTTTATAGTTAAGAGTATATTATAATTTCTTCTGTAAAATCACATATATTCTTCCAGTTAAAACAAATAATATAATAGAAGCTAAATTTATAAGTGTTTCTCTTTTTGTAAAAATAGTATGGCTAGGTTTTTAATTTCTTTACCTGAAAGTTTTTATTATGTTTTATTTACAGAAATGTAAAGAAAATATAAATATTTCTTCCCGGTACCAGAAGAAGAAAATAAATAAATTACACAAACTACGATACACCCTCTTATCACAATAAACAAAAAAATGGTGTCAGATGTAGTCATTTTATACTAAAAACCGACGGATACTATCTCTTTTTTACTATCTGCGAAGTTTCGTCGACTAAAAAAATGCTTATTTTTGATAAATCATTTACGACAGAAGCATCCATCTATACTTGAAAAAAAATTTGCAACTGCTTGAAATGATGCTGATATTATTAGCCAAAATTGCGTTCAATGAACTAAAGGGAAGGTACGGCCTCCCTTTCCTTGAATCCCAAAATTTAAAAAACAAAATAAATGCGCTTAAAACTGATTCTTTTGAACGGAAAAGAAAAGCCTGGTCAATTGCATATAGCCCAAACATTTTATATATTTTAAATTAATAATAGCGAAAGCCAAGTAATATAAAAGATTTATCTTTAACCACATATATATTAACTTTGGTCGTAACTGATTCCTTCATCATAATAACTATTCTTATTGGGGATATTACTTTATATTCACATTTATATCTGCTTGGATGTTACAATTACCTGTTCAGCATACTGCTCCGAAAAAGAGTATAAATGCTAGTTATATAACAAGAATATAAAGCGAAAAAGAAAGTGATTACAACCACCCAATGATAAAGCAAAAATGACATAACGATTAGAAGGTTACTAGACGTTTAAGTAAAGATGCTTTGCCTTTTTCATATAGATATGAGGTCATCACATAAAAGATCTGCGAGCCTCAAAAATACTATTAATAATGATTACACAATTATTGAGCATGTAAAGCACGGCATCTCTGCCACTAAATTATTGCGAGATCGGCAATCGAATAAAACAAGACAGTGACAAAAATCTTTACCGGAATTGTAGTGTCAAATAGGGCTCCCTCCTATTATAGATCCAAAGAATTTTTAACAGTGCAAAAGCCACATTTATCTAGAGTTGGTTGCACGAAAGCAACTAACTCTACTACATAAGTTACAGATTATTAATTCAGGATCTAAGGTAGCTAATAAAGCCGTGACAATTATTTGCAAAGAAACAATATTTGTCTTTTTAAAAAGCACGCCTACTGCAACGGCTTTTTTCTTATAAAAAAACAGTTGTAAATAAATGTCAGTATGATTTAGAACTCTCTGTTTCATGTCGGTAATATGCATATTTATGGTGTCAATCTTAGGTGATTATGTATGTTTGAAAAAAAAAATACGAATGCACTTTTAATTTTAGGTGGCATTTACATTTTTGATGTCCAATATAAGTTTACGACATGTTCGTAACAAAAAGAATCAGATTTGATTTATCAAATGACTGAGTAAAAACCCGCCTTAACCTACAAACAGGACATTCGTCAATAAAAAGAACAATCAAATTAAGTTAAACGCGTTCAAACTTGTACCCTTACCCTTTCACAACTCTCAACAAACTCCAATATTGTACTAACTTGTAATACTCTCTACCTAATCTCCATAAAGCTATCCACAAACCCCTTTTCCTTTGGCAAATAGTCCTTATTACAGACAATTTAAACCTACGGCCAAAAACTTGATGCCGGCGAATTTAAAAATTCGGTGAATTTGTTTCATCAATTGACAATTTATTGATAAGGCTAAATCTAGTAGTTAAAAATATCTTTAAAAGTCATGAGAACGTTATTTATAAAAATGAGTTAAGTCTTTGAAGAAAAACTGAACTCGATATTAAATCGTATAATGAGTTGGATTATTATATAAATGATTTATAGAGAAATTGTAACATTTATTGTTTGTCTTTTATTAGAAAAAAAAAAATTATTTGGGTCTATCTTTGTTAGGGGAAAAATATTATATTTTACCCGCCTCTAATGGTGCATTTCGAGCGAGTATTTTTAATGTAGGGTATGTAGCCGATGATTACAATGAGCAGTTTTTTGCTTGTAAATGTAAAGATGTTATATACGATAGTTTTAGGAGTAGCGGACTAAGGAGGGGGGCCAAAAGGGGCATTGCCCCCGGGCTACGAGTTTTAAGGGGCCCGAATTTATTTTAGGTTGCATAGATTTTCCAAATAAAAATTCTAAAATTTGACATTTTTCACTTAAAAAAACACGGCCTTAACTTTTATGGACTTAAAAGTAACCGTGTGATTTTTGCGCAGTAAAAAAGCTATTATTAGAATTTTTAGCAGTCAATTACTAAACTAATGTACTGATACGTATATTTTATTTTTTTTACTTTTTTACATTAACCTTTAATGTATTGGTTGTTCAAAAAAACGAATTTTTTACTTTTTTTATAGTATATACATATTTTATTTGAATTTAATTAATAGAAAAATACGCATTGTATACAATGTCGGTATTTATTTACGGTCATTGATCTTTGTTGTCTTTATACTTGTAAAGTTTTTTGCTATTTAAATATACATTATGGTATTTTTTTTTGTTATACATTACTTTATAGAAATAAATATTGTTAAAATATATATGAACTCATCTTTTTATATTTATAACGTGTTGTGCTGTAAATGAAAGCACCTTGTGGCAAAATATAAACAAATATATTTTTTGTAAAAAAAACCCATTAAACCATAAAGCTTTTTTACGTTACATCTTTATAAAGTATTTTGTAAAAAAAACCGCACTATTTTAGCATAAAACAAGCATTTTAAAAAATAATTAAAAAGCTGATGTGTAATAGATGCAACAATCTATAAAATATTCACATTATATTTACTTTTTGTACAAAAAATACATTAGAGAAAAACACTCATGCTAAATTAAAAAATAACAGTACGCAAAACTTAACATTTATCTTAACCATGCTCCTTTTAACTTCGTTCGCTACATGAAAAACCGCCCTTTTAACTCCATACCATAATGTAAATCACGGGAATCCGTCCTATACCATTATGGTCAAACTAAACACCACCAGTCAAATTTACATACTGTAAATTCGTCCCTATCCTACCATTTAGCTTTGCTCGCTTTGGCTTTAAACAGCAATTGATTTAGAAACCGACACAACGGGACTGTCGCTACAGGCAGCCCAAAATGGTATAACATGCCATTATTTAAGCCCTGTATGCATGGATCTACCATGACAGGCACTCAATGGCTTATTACAAGGGAGAAGCTCTGCCCGGGTTACTCCTAGATGTCGGCCACCTAGTTACAATACCATTCTATTGAGTGTATGCACAACGTAGTAAAAATATGACACACTTGGGTTTAGCTTTAGAGATCTTATGGGTTCTGGTTGATTTCCAAGGAAATGAACGTAACTAAAAATAATAGTAAAAAATATATAAAGATGTAAAAAAACAAATTTCTGTGTAAAAAGGCCCATTAAGTTTTTTTTTTTTTTTGCCCCTGGTTACTTTTTGTCTTAGTCCGCCACGTGGTACTAGATTTCATTTTAATATTTTTTAAAAAAAACATATTTACTTCTTTTTTATTGTTTTATATCAGCAGTAATAATTCATGTATTTCTTCATTGCACACAATATATTTTATGTTGACTTACTAAACCTTGTATCTTATTGACGTAATCTCGTATTTAACTTTTTATATTCTTTAATAAATGATTCTTTTTTCTCGAACATCTTTCTGTGCTTCAAGCATCAAAGAACTACGAGATTAATAAAGAAAAAGCGCCGGCAACCTTTAAATACACATACATGTTGATTTTGCAAACAAAACTTCTTCGTCGCTAAATGATTACTTCAAGCCTATTCTTCGGTATGGCATCTGGCATCTTCTTCATCTCTGACTGGTCTTAGGACTGTATTTATTTTTAATAAGGCTTATAAAAAAGAAATACTAAAGAGGCACTTCCCTTTAAAGGTCCAACGGGCAATTATCGCATATACCCGTCGCCTCTTTATTGCAAAAAAAAGCTGTACAGTGGCGTACCCAGGAAGTTTTGAGCCGGGGATAGTCGTTGTTTTTTGAAAAAGTTGGGCTTTAAAACCTTGTTTTTCGATGTTATAAACTTTATAAGTTTTTTTGAAAAAATTTAGTTTAAATTTTTTTATTTGGATTCTTAAAATAAAAAAAATCTCTGCACAAAAAAAGACCCCATCTCTTTAATTAAGGCGTAAAAAATTTTCTGAAGGTGGGGGGGGTTACAACCCCCTATCATTCTGGGTACGCCACTGAAGCGGTATAACCGTTTTTTTGACAGTTCCCACAATTTACACCCCTCTGAAAAATAGAAACGCCCATGTCTTGATTTAACGTTGTAAAATATATGATCGGATTACAGATATAAAACCTTTCCTTTTTAAACATATCATTAGGTTACAGATTAAAAAAAACCTGTGTTTGAAACAAAGACTAGACGGGTTCTTAGATACTTTTGTCCTATCTAAAATTTTTGCAAAGAATTATTTTTCATTAAAAACTGCTGTATTTTTTTATAGTTTTTGTCAACTATCTGCTGCAAATTTTTGGAGTTTGTTGCAAGAACTTGTTTAATAATTATTGTTTAAGGCTGCCTGTGCAGCTAGAGCTGTTTAATAACGTTTTGATGTCAAAAAGGCCATGTGTAACTATAAACACGTTTTTTTTGTTTTTTTATCTCTTCGTTCTAAACAAATAGATTTGTTTTAAGTAACATTCTTCTAAAATTGTCCAAAAATGGTCCAATATTCTCGTATCTATATTATGCGTGTTAATTTGTCCTTTGCCACTGTAGATCTCTGTAAACGATGCATCTCTGCAATTTCATTTTGTTCAGCCTGTATATTGCCATTTAAACCAATGGCAAAACGTTTAAGCCTTGCTTTTGTTATGAAATTTATTAAAGGCGTGATGAATGTCAACTTACTTATCGCAAATCGTCTTTTACTGTGTTTTATGTCTTCTAATATCTCTTTCGTCATTGGTTCTAATCCTATATATGTCTTATTATATTTGTTGCATCGAGATTGCTCCCCACTGTATGTATTTGCATTCTTTTTACGTTTTTAACTTCTTTCGTATTTTCATCTTGGTTCCAATAGCAAGGTCTTTCTGTTTGTGATATATTTTTTGATATTCCTTTGCGTATTTTGCAGTATGCCTTTTTATCTTTTTGTTAATTTTTTGGCTTAAGTGCTTTTATTTGGTTTTATTCTCTTATGCAAGGTGTAATGTCCTAAGGTATGATTTTACAATTTTCTGCAGTTAGGAGCGCATTCCACCACATGATTTTTGTACTGCTTCACTATGCGTTCGTAGTACCCCTTTTACTTACCGCTAGCCTGATGTTACTGAGAAACTGTGTGTTTTTTCTTTATACCATTCACTTGTAAAAACCTGCTAGTTTTTTTGTTGAATTCCTTACCGTTATCAGTTTGAAAAGTAAAAAATGGCCATTCTGCATAAAATTTATGTATTAATTACAGGATCTCATAAGCTGTCTTCTGTTGGACCTTTTTAACCTATAAGTATCTGCCAAAGTAAACGATTAAAACAATTAAAATTCTTTTCTTACTCAACTACCTGACGTCCACAGCAACTAATTGTCTAGGTGTATTAACGTGTATGTATTTACACGACTTGAAGTACTGTTTGTCATATCTCACACATTTGTTGCATTCTCTTTATTTCTTTCTCATCTTCCAGCATGTGATTTTTTACCTGTTGTTTTAGATTATTCATAATATTTTTGCTATTTTTTTAATATGTATCTTTTTCTTCCTATCAGCGTGGTTGCGTATGCTCACGTCAAATTTTTTGTATTATATTCTGTCTTATTGGTTTGCTACTTTCCTTCTGACACATTATCTTGGTATAGGTTTATAATATCTATAGTTATTTCGACTTCCCTCCCCCAACTTAGAGCAAACTCGTTATCCTCTATAACAAATGTGCAGCATTCCCTCTTTATGTTCATCTAGTGGCCTTGCTGTGTTTTATACTTGTGGTTCTATTCTGCTCATCGCATCACTGATGACTAACTGTTCTTTTGGTTTATATGTCACGCTAAAAATAAAATCACCTAACTGCTGAAATCAACGATAAACCCTTGGTAAGCCAAAGACTGTATGTTTAGTTATTTTGTGAATGCTTACTGATCAGTGTGGAGTTTAAATTGCCAACCTTATACTTAATACTGGAATTTTTCTATTGAACCATAAAGCTGCTATAACAACTCGTTCCGTTATAGTATATTAGCACAAAAGCCTTACTAGGGCATCCATTAAAAGAAAGCTATTGGGTGCTGGTCCTGTTACAGCTCTACTCCTAGACCATTTGAGCTCGCGTCGATTTCTAAGACAAATTTATAATCCATGTCCGGCAACATAAGTCTTAGTCGTGTCAACAATATTTTTATAATCTAGTCAAAATTCCGTTGCATTTTATCAGTCCAAGCAATTTTCACCTTTTTTCTTAGCATCTTGTAAAATTCACTGTAATAGATAGTAATGTCCTGTACTAACATGCTGTCGTAATGTTAATTTCCTCATAAGCATTTTAGTAGTTTGCGTTATAGGTGTCGGATGTGTTTTTGCCTTCGATCTGTACTGGGTTTATCTAATTTATTTTGTGAGACATTATAACCTATAAATGGTACCTCTCTACACATACAAGCATTTATCCTAGTTATCTTTATATATTATCTTTCTTAAATCTCCATTACATTATCATCATGTTTAATATGTTCTGTCCTTGTTTTGGCAAATGTCAGTATAATATTTAACAGCAAATAGTAAATATTTTCAAACCTTTCCCGCAAAATATTTTTCATGTTGCGTTGAAATAATGCTGATGCGTCTTTGTAGCCTTGTGGCTTTTTTTAAACTGCGTCAGTTTAGTTCCTGTGGAGAATGAGTCTTTTTCTATCTTTCAGATTATATTTTACTTAAAAATACCGTCTCGCAAAGTCTACCAACGAAAAATATCTGCAAAGAACGCAGTTCAACAATCATCTCATGCATGCAGGGTTAATTAAAATATTTAAAAGTACTAAAGTGTTTATCTTACGTAAGTCAAGCGTGGATCTGAGGTCGCCGAAATCTTTCCATCATAGACGATAGCGTCAGCCAGTTTGCAATACCAAACTCAAACTTGCTCTCAGCCTCTTTTTTTATAAGTTTCTTAATCTACTAAATTATATTGTGTCTGTATAGGCCTTGTCCAAGATACTGTGGATCTTCCTCAGTATTTATTTGACATTCATATGGCACAATTTTCTGTCCGCTTTCTTTTGAGATATGAATTGCCGTAGAGTTTATTCGTACTCCGTAAGTTTCCAAGTTTGTAAAATTTCTCATTTACCGCACTGACGCTTACCTTTATTCATAAGACTACTCATCGCAAGCATGTCTTTTTGCTGCCGTCTGCTACCGTAAATCTTGTCTTCAACCAAAGAAATTCATTATAAGGCAGTTGTTTGAAGGCAGTACTGTTAATTATAGAATAGGCAGCTCCTGTGTCTTGTACATCTTTCAGCTAGATATTTTCTACAGAAAAGCGAATACTCATGTTAATTTTTATTTTTATTTATCTTTGTTTTTGTTGTTATATAAATACTATTCTTTGATGTGCACCTTTTAGCAAAGTGTCCTGATCCACCACAATTAAACCACGAATTGTTCTTTTTTTTTTCTGTTAGCTGCAAATAGCATCTACTTATGTTTTTCCTTGTTAAGCACATGTTCCACATTTCAAATCAATGTTATTAAATGCCTTTGCCTTATTCTGTTTTTGTGGGTTACTTCGTTCGCTCTTCATATTCTAAACCTTGTATCTTACAATTTGTCTATTCTTGCACTATTTGAAGCTATGTTTGTGCATCTAGTGCGTTATTGTAAACTATCCTTTCGATACTACTTGGAGGTATCATATGTCGTATATTTGTTAAGATCTCAATAAAATCAATATTGCTTGTTTTTTCACATTCTTTTAGTCTTTCAAAGTATGATGTGCATTTCTCATCGCTGTATCTTACCATTTTTTCACTGTCTTTTCTGGACAAAAATCAGCTTTTTTAATTTTTAATTATTTCCAGTGTTTAGACCTTTTGCCATCTACGTTCTATCATAACCCCATGCTTTTTTCTCGTCACCAGAAGATTTTCTGATAACACTAACATCTTTTATTTTACAACCTTTTTTCCAAAATAATGTTTATCTTCATGAAACAACAATTCAATTTTAACATTTTTCGTTTTCATATGGCGTCCAAAAGCACATGTAATACGTGCATCATGCACACCATAAGTACCATCCATGATTCGTTTAATGTTCAGTGTGCTAAGTGTAAAGAATGCACATCTGCCACTTCTAACCTATCTTAGGCTGTTTGGTTTAGGACGCCTGTAAGGCTTGAGCTTTTTGATTACGCTTTGATGTCATAAAGTACTGCGTTTTTTTTAAACATTTTTTTTATTTCTCATATCGTTCTAAAACATATATATTTGTTAAAAATAAGATTCTTCTATCATTGTCCCAAAATGGTCCAATAATCTCGTTACTATAATTATCGCGTAGTAAAGAGTTCTTTGGCATTTTAGACGCCTGAAAACGCTGCGTCTTTGCATTTCTATGCGTATCAGCCTTCAGATTGCTATATGAGCCAATGGCAACCTGTTCAAGCCTTGTTTTTTTGACATGTATCATAAGGATTTATGAATGCCAACGCTTTTTTTTTTCAAATTTTTGTATTGGTACACGACGTTACAGTAGAAACGCGCATTATTGTTTTTTACAAATTTATATATATTTTACAGTTAAAAATAACAAAATAATATAAATGGGAGAAAAGATGTTCAGAAATACATAAAAAAATTATCTACCTGTGCGTTTTTTATATAAACAAAAAATATTAATTTGAATATTTATGATATGAATATGCTGTAAAATAAAAAGTAAATTATACGTTATTTGAATCACCAAAATATGCTTTTATTCTCTCAACATGACAATTCACACAGCATCTCTGTATGTTACCTTTTATATTACAACTTATTCATAATTACACATTTTAAACTCTAATTTTAGTATGTTACAGAATTTGATCCAAAAGAAAACTACTATTAAAATTAAACTAAAAAGATTTTTTGTACCTAGCATATAAACGCCTCCTCTTAATACAAAATATTAATATGTTTAAATATGATTCAGAAGTTATATTTTAATATTATTGCAAAGAAATTAATATTGTTGGACACACAAAAAAGTTTACTTTTATAACAGTTATTATAGTAAAACACAACAAAACTGCAAAATCAGAAAATGAGAATCTGGCAAAAATGTTTGTAATTCAACAAATAGGTATACTTTTTATTTATTAACTGTACTTATCTCAAAAAAAAACTGTTTTATTTTTAAAGTCTTTATTCAAAGTAAAATGTCTTTTATTCCGAATGTAATTACAATTTAGTTTTCCAGTGTTAAAAACCGTTAAAACCCACTAAAAGTTAAGTGTTTTTATTGATAAAAACATTATTTATCAGGGGATAATTATATATAATTTATATTCGGAATAAAAGACATTTAGTTCCGAATAAAGACTCTATATAATATAACAGTATTGTTAACCTGACCATTTAGTATAGAACTATGGCGGCCTTATATTTTTTAGTTCCCGCCTGGGTTTCCAAAAATTTCTTGAAAAGAAAAACTAAATTTGTGTCAAAAAAACCCCAAAATATACCAATTTTTTTAATTTGTATGAAAGTCGTATAAAAAAAGCTAGATGTGGATTTTAATATAGAATAACTGTAGCTGAAACAATAAATATTTTGCTTGAATAAAGTATTGAGGTTTTGCATACAAAATACAAACATTTACCTTTCGAAACACGCATATTTCTCTATGCGACGTATATAGAAGTTAGTTGTCAATATATGACGAATATTAAATCACATATACGGTTTTATTGTAAACATAAAAAATTCAACTAAACGGCATTTTCCTTTGTCTTGATGCTATGTTTATATTACGACAAACTTATACATTTTAAAAAATAAAATATGAACTTTGCATATTTTATAATAAAAAAAAACCTGACTTATAATATGCGGGTTTTTCTAATGTGATATTTCATATATGAAAATTACACCGTACCAGAAAAAAACACAAATAAAGATGTATTTATCTTTGTTTTGGCGGTTAATAAAAATAATGATTTTAGGTCTTGTTTTATAAAAATTTTCTTAATAATAATTCAATAATCCGATTTTTGTGTTTATGATATGTACAATATAATTAATCGTTATGCCTTTATACTGAAAAAATTCGTAAGATATTTTGCAAAGTATTCATTAATTAAGTTTAACATCAAAAAAATTTCATGCTTACGAGCTCTTTTTTTTTAGAAAAAAAGCTCTAATAAAACAAAAAACGCCTGTAATTATCATTTTTTATTATTGAAACAATGTTTTACTTACGAAAGCTGTCTAAATCTTAAAGTAAACACGAAATCTGTTCTTTTTTTTTTCTGTTCGCAACAAAATGTCCTAGCAAAATTCATTTTGATAAATCAAAGTAAAAAATTACGATTAATGTAAAAAAAGTGCTTGCACAGGTGGCATTTTTTATGATTGCGTTTTTTTATTGTCATGGTAACTAGACATAATTTATCTATATTGGCGAAGATATGGAAATAGTACATTTACTTGTATTTTTTAGTATATTTAACTTTTAAAATATTACAGATTTGTGTTCTTAAGATTATAAAGGCTTAGCCGCACAAAAATGATCCACACAATTTAAAAGAATCTTAAAATCCTATAAAAAATATTAATAAAGCAACTTTAGAACAATAATATGTAGTGAAAAAAAAGGGGATAAAAATCACGTAAAATTTTTTACCAGCTGGATTAAGAGAATTATGGTGGCCTTATAATTAATTTTGACTTTTTGGTTTCAGTTATGATTACTGGTAGCCTTAAAAAAATTTGTTGTTATTATACTCGATGGTATAAATTTCTTTTCGTAGCAAGATCATCTTTTTTGCTTTTCAATAGATTTTAATAGTATTTTTTATAGCTTATAAAGTAAAAGTGACGTGTAGCACTTACTGAATATAAAGAAACATATTAATGTATATAAATTTATTAATTTATGTATTGTAAAAAAATTGTGTTTTGTCACTAGATTTTTTATTATTTTTCTAAATATACCGAAATATATAAAATTATACCAACTCTTTTTTGAGTCCAAAAATATACCGAAAATGGTATATTTTGTATATAAATATGTTATATGGCCACCCTGTTTCCTGCCCATAATGGCCATATATGGTACTTCAAACAAGAAATTGCGTTTTTCTATTTAAATTTATTTTACTTTAAAATATTATAATTTTTTTGGAATTTGTAGCTATAAATGTTAAAATGTTTTGTTTTAAAAACCCTTTGAAGTTTTTTAAAAGAACATAATATTTTTGCTAAAAAAATATAAATTAACCCAATAAAATCTAAATGATCATTTATTTTTCTCTCACCGAATTTAAAATCACATATATTTAATACACAATCTTTTTGAAGAAAGTCAAAAGGTATTGCTAAATTAGTGCATCCTTTTTGTATGTTCCGTGAAGAAAATATTTTCACATAGATTACATTTGCACTATTTATCTTTTTGTTCTTCAAATAAAATTGTACATCTTTCTACATTCGGAATTGCCATTATGGGGTGAAAATTAAATTTCTAAAAACAAATACAAAAAATTGGCGAAAAATTGGCAAAAAGGATAGAAATATGGGAAAATTATTGAAAAACTTTCCGCCCATGTTGGCTATATATTGTATGGCCATTATGACAGGTTTTCATTATGGGATCGGCCGGGGCTCCGAATAGGGTAGGGACAATATAGGAAAGGGTAAAAAAAATGTTCCCTCATAATGGCCATTATGAAAAATAGATGTATTTTTTTGTATTTTTTTGGAAAATTTTTATTTGGAAAATTTTTTTACTGATGATAATACATGTAAAAAACCCATTCAAATTAAAAAAAATAGTGCATTTTAAAGCAAGAATAAATTTTTTTTATTGGATTTTTTTCATTAGAATTTTTTCATTAGAATTTTTTTTGTGCCTATCTAATGAAAAAAAATGCCCAAAAGTGCTTTCCTTGGCAATAAAAATTTTTAATGGAAAAAATTCATCTCAGAGGAAAATTAGTATTATACATGGAACAAATTCCAATGATATTTCTCTCCCTGTATTTAGCTTGAAAAATATATTATTATATGAACCCCCCTAATTTGCTTTTTAAAATTATTTGTACAATAAAATTCAGCAGGTTTCATTTTTCTTAAATAATAGTGCGTATAACGTCTTATACATCTAGGCTGGTTACTTTTAGATTATAGAGCAAATATATTGGTTATATTAGAATAAGTAGAATAATGTGGATATAAAAACCTTTAGGTTTTATTAAGCAACAATATCTCTACAATAAGATAGCCAGCTAAAACCTAAGTTATTATTAAACCTGTGTAATTTCTTTTACTATTCTTTGATTATTTTTCTTAAATTACAAATTTTTCGATTATTTTATATAACTTGTCCCTCATTTTAAAAAAATGTTAAAATATTAAAATATTACTTTCGTAATGACTAGGGTCTACCATAAATGCATATAAAATATGCAAAAATATGCATTATTAATACAAAAGTTGCAAAATATGCATTTTGAAATTTAAAATATAGAAAAACAAGCAAAATATATTTATATTTAATAAAAGAAGTGTATAATTACACGTTTTTGACTATTATGAATGATAACTTGGTATATTAAAAGTCTTTATACACATGAATTTATAGCACCCGAAACCTTATAAATGCATAAAATATGCATTTATAATGCAAAATATGCAAGATTTTATGCATTTTTAATGAATTATGCATTTACAGGACCCTAGTAATGACATATTGTTGCATATTCTTGTGGTTATAAACATTAACATTATTTTTCTTTAATACAAAGAAATATTTCTAATCTGAAGGAAAATATGTAAAAAAAATAAGGGAAAGTGGGGGAAAAATAGGATAATGATATGAGAATAAAATTCCCCGTTATGGCCTTAAAAATAGGGCCATTATTGTTTAAGGCCCCATTTTTTCGGAGCCCCTAGGGATCGGTATCCCTGATTTTTTATTGAGATAAGTACAGTTAATACAGAAAAAACATACCTATTTCTTAATTACGAACATTTTCGCCAAAACCTCCAATTTATAAGGGGTGGGTTATCTAAAAAAACCCCATAAAAACCCTGTCTTTATAACCCCATGTCTAACATCCCTGATTAAAACCCCTGCTTACTTGCAAAATAAAAAGACATTTCAGTAGAATTTATCGCTTTACTTTTTTAAAATATTTAATGAGTTCGCTGGTTTAAACAATTGTTACGTTTACAAGAACAACAAAAAATTTTAAATTAAGTTACGACAGTTTTGCCTTATATATTTACGTCCACTGATCGACAGAAATTCATAATCATGTTAGCAAGATCACTTAGTAAGAGAATAACTCGGTATTTTGATGTTATTATTTATGATTTTACTAAAAATATCTTTTATATTCTAAATGATATTTGGCAATTTATTTTGGTTTAAATTATATAAATTGAAGAAATAGTATATATAATTTTATGAATTAAATTAGACAAGGCGATTTAGGTATTTTTAAAAGAAGTCAAATCCATTTGGTTTATTTACAGTAATTTTAACACTTCGGGTTCTCTCCAATATCCTAGTATCCCAATAAATCTCCAATTCAGTTTCAAGTCGTTTATAAAATGTATTTCTATGCATTGAGGCCCTTTTGGATTCTCCGGCCTTAGGGGGATATATTTTTCAACCCATTTTGTTCCCCAAAAGGCATGAGGTTCTTCATTCATATCCAACAACTGCTTTTCTAATATTTTCCTTATGCTCGGTTTTTCTTGGCCAGGCGCTTCTTCCTGTGTCATGGTATTATGTAATATGTTACAGGCATTAATGTGCGGGTCTATCTTTGGTATGCTTAAATCATCCCTGCCTTCTTTCCTAGCATGTGTGTCCATTCCAATAAATGATGATACGATGGAGTTTACCTCAACCTCGCTATTTGTGTCATTTATCTGATTGGCTTCTTTGCTATTGGCATTATCCTCTCTATTATTATATTCATGATCAGCTAATACTTTTTGATAAAAACCAGTGTATAATTTTTCTTCTATATATGGAACATTAATATTAGTAATATTCAACAATGCATTGGTGTATAAGTAATCTATGTATGTTTCAAGTGTGCCTGCTCTCGCCTCACCAACAACATTATGATTTTTACCCGTATATAATAGTGCGGG
>JAQFYM010002569.1:0-22894 GCA_034694785.1 Agrenia bidenticulata
ATTACGTCATAAATTGCATATTCAATTTGTTACGTATGGTTTACATCACCATGGTAAATTTAGTAAATAAAAAACGTAATTCTGATATTCTAGAACACAGAAGCAGGGTTGCCAACTTTTTATAGAGGGAAAAACCAAATAAAAAACAATAAAAAACACCATTTAACCGAAGTGTTTTAGCAACTACTGCAACAAAAAAAAACTTGCCTTTTGACGAACCTATATAAAAAATCATCGATAAGAATTTCAAATTTACAAACAAAAAGTAAAAAGTAAAAATTTACCAAAAATAAACAAAAGCTACGTAAAACTACTACGTAAAACTACTACATAAGTACTGAAACTAAAAACTTATACCAAAAACTGATACCCAAAACTGATACTAAAAAATTATAAAGCGTTAAGATTATGATTTTATCATCTTAAAATTGGGTATCCGTACATCAAATGCGTTCTTATTAAGTAAAAAGAACTAATCACAAAAACATTTATTTACAAATTTAAAAAGTAAACGTAGTTGTTATCACTTTAAAATATCAAAAAACATATTGAAGCAATTATACACTAAAAATTATAAAAACATGGTTTGGCGGTAAACAAAAAATTCTTTAAAAAAAAACCTGAAAAATCGAATTTGGTTCGGAGTTAAACCAGTTGGCAACCCTGCACAAGAGTTGTAATAAAAAAAAATGCTTGATTCATATAAAACTTGTTTTAAACAACATAAAAAAGTGACAATATTATATTCTGCGTAAACACACCCTTAATATTGTTATTTTACAAAATTACAAAAAAAAACATCTAAGAATTTTATAAGGTGTATTTATATAAAAGAACAAGATTTTTAACGCTCAATTAAATTACACTGCTATATTGCAAAATCATTATCTCTACGTAAGCATAAAGGACTATTTAATTGTTTAAAGACATATCATGTAATTAAAAAAAATCAATATGCAATCTGTACAAGCCTTATGCTTTCTTTATTGCTTTTTAAGCGTCGAAAAAATATTATAACAAAAATATGGGGCAACTTAGACCTTGTAAAATTTTTATTTGACAAAAAAACATATGATAAAACTGTATTTACAACTAGTATAAATCAAATATCAAACAATATAAACCTGTAGCAATGCAAATTTAGTACCCTGTATTAACATTGAGTAAAATTATCTGAAATGTTAAGTGAAATATCTTTTTGATGCAAAAAAAAACAAATATATAACTAAATATAAAAAATGACATAGAAAAAAAACATTTATTTTAGATATATTTACAGTTGAATATAGAAACAATGAAAATAAAAAATGCCTGTATACTTAAACCACAATCTTAGGGATAAAATATATAATCTTCTTTTTCAGCTACATTTATAATGCTATTTAGCTTTTTGTTAAATTTTTTAAGTTTTATTAAAAACATAAAAAAAATATCGGGCCAACAAATGTCAATTTAAATTATTAACTATTATTGCTGCAAGTATATAAATTACTCATAAAAATATAAAAATCTCGCATTAAAAGTTATTTCTTGGGGCAGATATGCAAAACAAGTCATTAATAAAAAATAGAAAAAACACATGAACATAACTTTTTTTGTTTTAAAATAATTTTATTAAGGGACATCTAAAACCTTTTTGTTGCTTACTACCAAAATCTGTTAATTTTGACAAAAGCGTTAATTTGTGGGACTCAAAATACATAAGTTCTTATCCACTTTTAAATGCGAGATTAAAAATAATATTTTTTTATTATTAAAATACAATTTTGGACTCACAATCAAACTATACACATTAGAATGCATCATAATCTGTATACCTTTAATTTCTATTTTTTATAAGACACAGAATCAAACTTTGTATCACCTATATACATTTGAGCTTAATTATGTTTCAAAGGCTTTTATTTACAAGAAACATAATTAAGAATAGTTCATTTCTATGAATTTTTTTTTTATGCAATCATTTATTTTTAAAAAAAACTAACTCTAAATGTAACAACCGTGTTAAAAAATTGCCAAAATATATTTAATAGCAGCAAGAAAATAATAAAATTGGGTTTCATTACAGGAAATCAATAAAATTAAAAAAGAGAAAAAGCAATGTAAAAAATGTCCATCTAAACTTCTATATTTAAATGTTTCTTTTTGTGGTATTTTTATATTATTTACATATTACCACTTTATGTAATAGAGTAAACTACAAAAAAACTTCATTAAAACATACGAAGTAAAAAATTAAAAATAAAATATCCTGCACGATTTACAGTCCTTTTCAGTAGTTGTTGTTTATTTAGATGTTATTAAACGGTAACTGTAAAAAAATATTTTATTAAAACAAAAACGAAACAAGGCTTTATATTATTTATTTTTATCAAGAAATTTAAAGAAAACTTCTTCTCTAATGGAATCTCTTTAATATACTATAAAAAATTGAAGACACGTGCACCATAGTTAAAAACCAAGACCTACCGTCTTGAACCAAAACCTGATATCAGACTATGTTTTTAATTTACAGTATTGATTGCTCTTATTATATACTTATATCACAAAAAAAAAATATGTTGTTACAGCATTGCCATGTCCTAAGGTTCCTAGGTAAAATTTATATCCAAACAATGTTATCGCTTTTAATTGATAAAAAATATGCCATAATAACTATTTTGATACGATTTTTACTATTTTACAACACATCATATGACATTTTTTGTTTATTTAATTATGTTTTTAAGAGAATGACAACTTTTTTTTATGTGAGTGACGGTAGATAAATCCACCACCATTTTTTTTTTGGCAGACTTATCCAAGAGCACAGACTTATTTATATGTTTTAAAATAAACAGAATAAGCAAAAAATTGCACCGTTACCCTATTATAACAAGCAGTAAGTGACAAAAAAACAACGGAAGCTTTAAGCGGCGTAAAAACACTTTAATATACAGAATTTTGCGATTCATTTAAACAATTTATAAGCAGCTACGATATTTTTATGGTAAAAACTATCTAAAAGGTTTGTTAAAGTGTAATAGCTTCTTTATATTGTCTTTCTTTGCAAAATAATTAAGTAAAGTGGTATAATAAACCCTTAAAATGATCAAAGATTGAAAAAAATATGTTTGTTTGTCAATATACTGCTTAAACCCTTGCAACAAAAAATCAATATATTGCTTTTATGTAATTACTAGTTACTCTTATATACATTCCGCTTTTATTGTTCACTTATAATCTCTCGATAAATTATATATTAAAGAATTGTAAAAAAACGCGATAATATGTCAAAACACTATCAGAAAACGAAATCTTGTAGTTAATGGTAGTTCATTTACTCCCGGAAAGATTATATAACCACTGTAATTGTAACACAGTTGTTCTAGTTTGTAAAACAAACATCAAAACATTTGTAAATATAGTAAAAACATTTATACTTTGTTACTTTAACAAAAATTCTTTTTATTAATAGTAACTTGATTGTACCAAGTTTTTCCTTTTACCGATACTTTTACCCATGTTACCTATTTTACAAAGCTAGGATTAAGGTACGCTTCTGCCTATATTACCACGATTCGTGTAAATTTTATCCCAGACAATTTTAGATATTTTTTTTATATAGCGAAGTAATTTTTGATAAGTTTTTGCAGTATTTATACGTACTTAATTACCAAAAAACTACTGTTATAAATTTAATTTACCAGTGGTACAGCATTTATACACAAAATTGTCATTCTATAAGTTTTGGTGCACGTGAGTTGCCCGTTCCTTTTTTTTTTTTATTTTAAACATATTTTTTCATTCGCAAATTCTCAAAGTCAAATAAAGCTATTTTTTTAGATCTTTTTTGCCCGAATAAAAACCCTTTAATTTTGTAAAATTAAAAAAAATAATAAAAAAAAGCGCTAAAAAATTATAAAATACGTAAAGAACATGGTGTAAAAATAAGACAGCACATGATTATAATACAAGCAACAAATAAATAAAACAAAGAAATGCTTTATGTTACATCTTAAATTTTTTATCTTGTAAGTTATCATTCTGATTTGCATAATTCTTGCAGTTAAAAGTTTTTATTTTTGTAAAAAAAAATATACAAAAAAAAACTATAACTAATACAAAAAATTTGTTATGTAATTTAATTAGCTTAAAAGGATTAGTGTAAAATTAGGCAATGAACAAACAAAAAATAGCTACATGTACACAAAAAAAATTTCTTTATATTTTTTACGACATGGCTATATAAATTAGTTGTTTTATAAAGGAAAAAAAAACATGCTATAAAAAACTATTCGCACTAGTTATTTTGGACAGCAAAATCAGACTTATTTTTTAAATTACATACATTGGATACATTTTGCATCCACACTTCTTTTTACTTATTTGCAACCCTCAAAAGTATCTGTTACTTTAGACCTGCTTGTTTACTATTTACATGATAACATTTAAGTTTCTATTAGTATGGTAAAATGTATTACGAAAAGGGATTAAATTCACTAATAATAAAGACAATAATAAAATATCGGCTTTAGGTTAGCATGGCTAATTAATATTTTATGCAATGCAATTCAATAAAAACTGCACAATATTATATATCACTCGTTTTTCCATATAAAGTGTACAGAAGAATTTTTATCTGTTCTTTCTAAGATTCCACGAGTAAAATTTACAATTAAAAAAACTCATAGGTCATTTGTATACGAATACATTACATACTGGTTTTAAAATAAACCCCAGTATTTTTTAAGTTTTTCTTGTTTAAAACAGGTTACCGAATTTTTCGCTAGACGTTTCAATAATAGAATTTTTATATTGTAAAAGACCACAAAGTAGTATTCTCTAAAATATAAAAACTTTTATTGCTTTTGTTTATAGAGTTCTAAATTGCATATTATTGATGTAATAATTGTTTTTGGTAACTCGTATATTCGAATATTTTTTCATAGAAGTATGTTAAATTTTTTTATGATCAATCACTAAAATATTACATGTAGACCGGGCCCGTACCTCGGGGGCCCCCTTTTGACCTTTTTTTTGTAAATTATATGATTAAAAATCGTTTTACCGATTTAGTTTTTTTTGTTCCACTAAATCTTCTATGTTAGTTAAAAAACGGTTTACTTCCATTTATTATTTTTTTTGTAAACGGGACCTTTTTTTTATAAAAAAATAGGTTTACGGCCCCTCTTTTAAAAAATTTTAATTTCTGGCTACGTGCCTGATAAAGACTTTTTTTTTTGAGTTTACCAGTTCATTGAAATGCTCTGCCGCGCAATTAAAAATAGATTATTATATCCTTTTTATGATAATTATATATATTCTTATTGATCATGCAATGAGCTAGTTGACTGCATATAACATATTGATGTAGCCAATCTTTTGTAAAGGTTGTTAGTAGAGTAAGTATCTACAAAAATTACCTTATTTATACAATAAAAAAAATAATCATGGATAATGCAAAGATTACGCATTAAAAGGACATTGACGATGCAAAAAAATCTATATCTTTTATGAGTAGTTACCGGCGACGACTTTTTTTACATTGTTTCCGATATAATTTAGAGATTTGGAAATCTCTAAATCTTTTTTCTTTATTAATGCGGCCCAAATTAGACTTTATATGGTAAATATGCTATAAATAAAAACACTGCCTGAAAAAATTTACATTTTTTACGCATGGGTAAAACCAGCATTTTTTAGTTATTATTTAAGACTGTTATTTTTAGGTATTTGAAAACCTGTAGGGTTTTACTTGTATTTTTTCATAATGCATAGAAAACTGCATATTAGTCTTTTTTTTTATACGCATTCGTCTTCGAAATGGATATTTGCATATTCTATTAATGAATATCCGACAATATCATATTTTTTAGAACTTGTTTTTACGACTACTTGAAATATCAGCAAAAAATATAAAATAAGCGGTACTTGCTATAAGGTTGATATAAAGGGATATAAGGGGTAGAAAAAGCAATAATTTACTTTTGTTTGTAAATCACTTCTTTTTATTTTATACAAAAGTCTCTTAGTCAGGGGATAGAAATACGTGCAGGAACATAAATGGTATACAATAGTTTTTTCCTTATGGCCAATTGGAAAAAACATGATTTTTGTTGTCAATATAAATTAGTTTAAATACTTTTATTTGAAAATCTGAAATTATACATAAATAAACATTAACATTTAACATTTTATTCTTTTTCAATCTTATATTATCTCTCTACGAATTTACAGATACATATCAATCACATTTTTTATGTATCGTTAATACACAAATTTTTTATATTGTGATTCGTTTTAAACCCGTGAAATCAAAACAATGTACAAAGCAATATAATATGGTTGATCGAAATCTGGAAATATCCCCAGAAATAAAATATTTGTAGAAGAAAGACATAATCATAAAAAAATACTTTTATCTTGTATATTTGTAGTAAAAATTTTGTTTATGCTCTATTAAAATTGCTACGGCGTAAAAAATTTTATATTGCTTAAAAAAAAACAAAAAGATAGGATAAAAATGCAAAAGAGGACTTTATTTTTGTGATTTCTCTTTTGCAGATCGCGTATTGTATAACTAGATATAACAACAAAAAAAACAATTTTATTATTTTAATTTCCAGGAAAATAAACACCCTGAGTCTAAGTGAAAATTAATATTGAGGTTAAACATAAGTAAAAGAAAAAAAGCCACTTTTATCACATTTTACATGGTTGCTTATTAAATTTAACTGCTTTTATAATTTTGTTTATTTTATTTATTGTAATTTTATTTTTAAAGCAACTTATAACAATCAAAAGATCGCTATGTATTTACCTTTACATGACACTATTTTCTGACAGTATTTATAACAGTTTTTGCGGCTTTATAATAGCCCAAATGTCTTAAAATTGTTTTACTTTTTTCCCGTGCTTATACAATAGGAAATAATTTTTCCATCCCTATTTTTATATATAAAGGGGCAAAAACATACAAGCAATATATAAAATGAAAATATTTTCGTAGAATGCCGTAATTTTGAACATAAGTAAAAAATAATAATTATACAAGAACAATGATTGATATGAATACGCATTTTATGCTTTGTGTATTTAAAGTGTCGTATATACCCGCTTAAAAAAACAAAACCTATAATCTTTATCTGTAACAAATATATTCCGCTTCTTTTTTTTTATGCCCAAATTTTTTTGCTACAGTAAATAGCATGATTTTTGTACCCCGCAACAAAATTAAAAGTAATTAGGTTATTTATAACACTTAGCTTTTATTTACAAAAAGTAAAAATTTTAATAGTAACTAACAAAATGAAATGAAAAGGGAAAGCGTGAAAAAAATATAGATATACTGTATTAAAAACATTTTGCATTGTTAATGTATTTAACAAAATCTTTTTCTTAATGTTTTGTATAATTTATATATTATTATAGATACAAACCATATTATTTTTTAACCTAAAAGAAAATCGTAGCTATGCAAAATTACTGTTGATTTTTTTTGTATGGATAGCGTTTTAATTTTAGAATAGTTAAATAATATATCATCTTAAAAGCTTGCTGGTGTACAGTAGCTATATTTATATTTTTTATTACATATTATGAACGCAATATCCCTTATTTGTATAATTTTCGAATATTTGAAAATCGGTCAAATTATCCGATTTTAGTCGGGTTCGGATCGGATATCAAAATAAAAATTAGCCGGAAGAAAATGAATATCCGTAAAACTAAACATGCATTACTCTAATAATTAAACATGTAATATGCAGTGGAAAACAATATACGCATATTTAAGCCGTGTATGAATGCAAATACTTGGCACGGATATTTTGGGTAAAAATAATTCATTAATGCAAAAAAATGACTGCCTTTGTTACATACTTTAAACCATGGTATGATTATCGATTACATATTCTTGAATTACGAAATTTTTCGGAAATCATTCTAAATTGGTATTTTATGGAACAATAAAAAAATTAAATATAAGGCGTGCACTAATACACAAAAAATTGATTTTTAATGCAAGCCGATATCTAGCAGGGTCGTAAAAATCGCAAAAAAAAAGTTTTCCTGCGAGATATTCAAGAAATTATAATGGCTCCTTTTAATTGAAAAATGGTTGAACTTACATAAATATAAAAGAAGGCAATACAAATAGAATATTCATGTAAAAAATAAGTATATAAGAGAATTTTTTTAGTACAATCTAAAAACAAAAAATTATTACCCATGTTAAAAGATTAGTTATAGAAAAAAAAATGCGTTTTAGTTGTCAAAATACGGTTTTTACGTAAGCATAAGGTTATATTGTAAATCAAATCATCTGCAAGACCAGCAGTTACTAAAATATGTGGGCCTGCCATAGAAGCTTTTGTTGGATATATATTTAATATTGGCCAATTGAAAATCTTTATACCCAATACTTGCTATAAATAAGTGGTTAAAAAAATAAAAATTAATCGGTGTACCCTAGTGAACCCAAAAGAATATTTATGTGCATTTAAAAATTACAAATGTAAAATTTTGAGAGTATTTTTTCTTGCTTGAAGAATCTTGATCTAAATTTTAATGTTTTATTTTAAATATAAATTTAATTCAACCGAAAAAACAACTTATTAATTATCTGATTGTGCTACAACCATTAAATATATAGAATAAAATATAAGTACGGCACTTAATAAAAATTTCAAAATTTCAAATTAGAATTTACAGCAGGAAGTATTTTTAAAAAAATATGGTACATTTAAAAACCCGTATAGTGTCAAAAAATATACTCATAAAAACCAAAAAAAAAAATGAAATTGACTGTAAAGCCTCGATTAAAAATTATATTAAGAAAAAACTATAACGAAACGAATATTAAAGTGTAATAATCACCTAGATACATGTTTTTGTATTTTAAAAGCCACAATTTGACTTTATCCAGTTAAAATATTTTTTCCATTGTTTTCCAAAACGATAAAAAAATTTAGGTGTATATTTTCACCCTTTTAGATTTAAAAACCAAAAAAAAATCACTGTTGTATGCTAAAACAAAACTGTTTTTTGTTATAAGTTTTTTATGTAAAATTGAAAATCACCAATATTTTATATACACTGCATTTTTTTATATTTTCATTTTTAGTTTATTATTTCTAGCATCTATTTTATATTCTAGAAACAAAGATAACTTTCAAAATTATTTTAATTAAACTTTTTTTCGTAAAAGACATTTTTTAGTGGTAAATGTCACATAATTTTTGTTTCTCAAAGTTTTATTGGTCTTTTTAAAATTGTAAGATACCCATAAGCAACGTTTCCCTAAATTAATATTTTGGTCTTTTTTATTTATTTAGCCCTTAAAACGACCAAAAGATGGCAATAAATCTAAAATTGCACAAAGAAAAAAGATTAGGCATTGAAGGTGCGTATAAGCCCTTTAAAATTATAGGGAATATATATTAGGTAAATTTTAAGCATTATAAATCACTGGCTGGTATTCCCTCATGATACCCAAATTTTCTACACGCACGAACCAATTGGAAAGCACAGCATGGAGCTCGGTGCCATGGATCAAAATAAAACGCCCGGAAAAATCTGCGTGTTTGTTGGTGAATGATTTATATGAGTAAATAAGTTTCAATAGTCCTTTAAAGCATCAATAGCTACTGAGTATCAGTAAACCTATGTATTGCATATATGAAGTTATTAGCTTCGTAATCATAAATAAGAAGAAATAAAAAATAAAAAATGGCTGTAGATTAATAAAGACAAAAAATAATATAAAAACATGAAAAATGTATGCTGTTCTGTTTAATATATTGTCATGTAATCGTGTAATTTTAAATAAAAAAGAGTTTTAAATGAATTTAAAACTTTTGGTCTTTTTTATCGGTTACGACTAGTGGTGCCAATTCCCGGGACAAGGGATCCCGGGATACCGCATTTTTTCCCAACTTTTAATGGTCCGGGATTTCCCGGGAAAATAATGAAGAAAAAAAATAACATCCAAAAAAGTTTACCCTTAAAATAAACGGCATCAAATTTTGTTTTAGATTTTATAAAAATAGTTTTAAGTATTTTTAGCATTTTAAATTAAATTTTATCTATGCGTTTTAACAGTAATAACTATTTGCTGTCGTTAAACTTTTTATAGGTGTTTTTTATAACATAATGTAACATTTTTCGGTCATAAATATGTCAACCAATACATAAACAAAATTTAAATATTAGAAAATGTATATATTTTATAAACCATGGAAAAATTATACTTTACAGGTTAAAAGTATTTTTTAATTGCATCCCTGTTTATATTTACATATGTTTCAGTAAGAACAGGTAAAGGTTTTACAGAAAAATACATGCTTTGACGTTTAATTCTAAAAAACAAAAAACTTTCACGATATTATAAGGGTCTCTCCCGGATACTATTACCTAAAAACTAAGCTTTTGTACATCTGTAAGAGGCATTGCACTTTATAATTGCGCACTAGATTTCCCGGGAATTCCCGCTGTGTATTTTTTTTTTATTTTCACTTTTCCCGGGAATTTTCTTTACCGGGAAAATGGTACCACTAATCTTATGCATATTTTGTTGGTTACCGTAACCATTGAGGGGCCCCTAAAATCTCACCAGAAAATAGTCCCAGGACCGTATAATGGCAGTAACAACTATTCTAGAACCGCATTTTTTACCTTTAGACGTTTTTTTTTTTTTTGTAAAAGACGCCTATTTTGCAATATTTCTATTATATTAAAAACAAATATAACCGATATTTATGTAAACTTTTTTATACCATAAAACAGTTTTATAGTAGAAATAAGAAAAAAATGCACATTTCTTTCTTTTTTTGAACGGAACTTTAATTTTGTTTAAATGTTGATTTTCTCTACAGTCAATATCAACTTTACTATAATTTGTTTCGTAAATACTAGCATTGTAACAAACCGCCGATCCAGTCCGGCTTATCGGCTGATCCAGCCACCGGTTTGAGCGGTCCGGCATCCGGCTATAAAAATAAAATTTGGCCGAACCATAAGAATTTTTTTGTTAATAAAAAATAATTTCAAATGGTATACAAAATATTTACAAAAAATACATGAATTAAATACGCATTAAATACATGCTTATATCCATGACCTCGTACCTCCCTATCAATTTTATACTCAGTGTGTAAGAATAAAATACAATTTTTGGCTGAAATCGTAAAAAAAGTGATTCTTGGCCTATATAAATTGACCATCTACCAACCCTTATATTGCATTGTAAATAAAAATGCAGTGAACCACATGCCAATTATACAAAATTTACTTTATAATAATCATTTTGGACTAAAAGGTAAATTTACTAAATTTATATTATTACATATTAGAATTTTTATATTCTAAATTTTAAAAAAACGCCATATTGTACCAGTTAGTAAATAGAAAAAAAAAACTCGTTACACGCCGTTTTACTAAAAAATAATGTTATTATTATATAAAAATATGTTGTTGTCGTAGGATCCTTATATAAGTTTTTGCAAAATCTTGTTGGTACTTTTATCTTAAATGCTTAGTAATGAAAAATGCAACAATAAACCTACAAAATCTAAGAGGAAAAATACACGAGATTATTTCGACAAAAAAATAAATACTGGGTGTTAGAATGTAATCCCTAAAAAAATACAATCGTTTAGCGCCCGTTACTTTATTTTTAAATTTGACCGTTTTTAACAAAGAGATCAAGATATTTTAAGCATATTTGCTATATCAAAATGTCATTTTGGACATTTAATTGATAGTTAATCAGTATATCTGAATATAGCCATATTAATTAATTTAATTTGATTAGATTATATATTACAAGGATATAAAGAAAACGAATGTAAATAAATAAGTAATTTCTATTCATTTTTTTCATGCCTCCTTAGAAGCAACAACAGATAGCTGACTCATCCAACACTGGGACGTAAATTATTCTTATTATTGATTTTAATGGCACTTAATACGTAGATTTTATTATTTTATAAACCATGACAGAAGAAAATATTTTGTGATTTTTTTAAATCTTTAAAGCAAAAAATTTGTTTTTCAAAGCCATTGCAAATAAAAATTTACAGAATTGCATAAATCAGTATAGAAAGAAGTTCGTTCGATGACATAATTGACATGAAATATAAAGCATGTGTTTAATTTTATTGTCTTGTTGCAGTAAAATACCTACCAGAATACAAAAACGAGTTGATATTAACAGATAACTAGAAAAAGTACACTAAGCAGTTTTAAACGTATATATATTGCATTATACTCTTAAACTGTTATTTTTGTCAGGTTAGTACTACTATTTTTATATTGCGTGAGTTGTATTATCTAGTTAAGATGATTTAAAAATAAACTTTCCTGTATTTGTTGAATGTAGAAGGTACCAAACATAACAACAATAGCATTTTTTTTATAATACTAAAATTAAAAAGGATTTCAAGTGAACCTTCTGATTGTACTAAAGAAATGCAAGACAAAACTGTTATATATATTGCACTGCTAAATTTTTTTAAGGTTGCAGATTTTGTAACCATCGAGAAGTTTTTGTATGCTGTTCGATAGAAAATTATTTACATATTAATTCTACATTATTTGCAATTTTTAATAAGAATATGTCTTTAACATCTTTAATTGCGATGGTTTTATTATTGATTTTTAATAACAGAGTCATCAGAGTATTAATAACACAAGAATAAACTCATATGTGCCGTTGTTGTGTAATAAATCTGACAAAAGATTACAAAAAAATAGTGTCACAAAAATAAGAAAATCTTAAAAGTAGCTCGTACTTAAATCCTTAATATTTATATTATGCGAACACATACAAGATTGTTTTTCCTAGCAATACCGGCAGTTTTACAGCCGAATGCATATACATCTTGTGTGTTTTGAAACAAAAATTAAATAGCGTAAATAAATTTTGTTTTGTTTTTCAAGAAAATACAAACGCCGTAGAAGGCAAGACAAAGTAAACTATAAAAAAACATCTTATTAAAAAAAAAACATAATAAATGCAACAAAGATATGTTTACAATGTGCGTTAAGATTATGTGTTTTTTTTTGTTTTTTTTTCTAAAAAATTTTGACGAATACATTTCTTCTTTAAATTTACACCTCTAAAAATTCGGCGAAATCCGGTCAATGGCCAAATCTGCCGGATTACTGATCCGGTATCTGGTCTTTTTAAAACCTATTGGTTTGGTAAATCTCTAGTAAATACCTAAAAAAAGCTATTTAATATGCATTTATATATAAGAGTGGGAATAAAATAATCAGGCAATAAATATAAAAGACAAAGTTTTTTTATTTACATAATTTGCATAAAAATTTATTTATGCTTATATATGTCAATGTCCAAGTGCATATAATCCGCCAAGCGCGCTTGGCGGCGCCAAGTACCATATTAGGACAACCAACTTATAAAGTTATGGCTGTATTTGGTACATTGGCGCCGAAAGCGCGCTTAACAGATTTTTGCGCTTAGACGGTAACATATATATTTGTGTGTGTATACAAAACTTTGTTTTTGTGTCATATTGTGATACGACTTTTATAGTAATAATATATATATATGGCACATTATATTACAAAAATAAGTTTATACTTGCAATGTAACATAAAGAATCCTTAATGAGACGCACAAAAAAAAAGATACTGACTGTTAACACCGCAAAAACTGCACTAATATGCAGTATTTTACACAAGTTTTTACAATTTACAATATACAATTTTTACACGAATTTATTATTTACTGCATAACAAGCGTATATTTTGTTATAAACAAGCACATTTTGGTTTAATGTGTGTTTCTTTAGTTGTTTAAACAAGTAAAACCGTTTTACTTGCAGTTAGATGAAATAAACACATATATACCAGATAAAATACATATATATATATAAAAGGGTTTATTATGGCATTTTTAAATTCTTTTAAACAAAAAAAAAGCCTATCGGATTTATTAAAATAAATTGCTTAACATTTTTTTTTGCAATTTGATTAATATTTATCATAAAAATTCTTTGAAATCGACTAAATAGTATTTAATCAGGACCGTTGAAAGAGCGGCCCCCGTACCAAGAGGGCCCCCTTTTAAACTTTTTTTTGTAAATTTTATAATTATAAAATATTTAAAATATCTATTTGCTTTTGTTTTCTTGTCCCTCTACACCTTTTATGTTAATCTAAATATCTCTTACTTAGTTTTTAGCCTTTTCTGTAAAAACACACTCTTTTTTTATATAAAAATATGTTCGTGGGGCCCCTCTTTTTTCGATTTGTAGTTCTTGGCTCTGTGCCTGCATTGCATGTGTGTGATGTAGTTTAAATCCAAACAAAACAAATTATTTTGTATAATAATTTTCCTTCATAATTTACGTTTAGTTTTTCGAAATATATTTAGTTTTATAAAACGCAAGTTATGACTTACACACCAACTTTACAGTAACTTACCGTACAGTAACAGTAACCCTTCTTCAGCACGAAAAATGAAGTACCCTTAATATTGGTTAAAGCTATCTCACGAAAGTGAAGGGGTATTAACATATAATATACAAATAATAAAAATATCAAACACAAAAATTAAGAGATGTCGGCTTATTTACACGTCGGTATTTTCATTACTATTTTTTTATTTTTTATCGTACTCTACACCAGTGGTCTTCACAAGGGTCAAAAAAAAAGAAATAAAATTAATAAAAGTATGCTAAATAAGTCATTAAAATTTAAAAATACGAAAAAGCATGGCAGTGTACATACTTCTCTACATTTTAAGCTTTTTATTTGACTTTATAAAAGTTTACTTCAGGTCTTACAAGTCTAGAGTCACAAATGGAGCACATGCGGAGACCCCTGCTCTACACATTCTCGTGCATGCTAAAGTAAAACTGAACTGTATCATAGTTGAAATATTATAGCCTTGTCTGAACGGTGTAAGAATTAACATAAAATTTTCGGTCGTCGGTGTAAATCCTGTATATGGCATTATCGTTTCATCAATAAAAATTACACAAATGTTAATAATTTAACGGAATACAAAGCGAAATATACATTTTAGAAAGTTTATTCTAAGGTTAATGCCTCTATACGATCTTACTATGGCCGGAATAAATAATTTTCTATTATCATAAAAGAAGAGTCGGCACAAACTTTAAATAAAAAAAACTAAATCATACATCTAATGCATAAAATTATTAAGTTTCCAAATTTTATAACGCCAGAAATTTATCGACGTGCATGTTCTGTAGAGCAAAATTTCATTTTTGTCCAAAAAATATTTGGAGTATTTTTAATCAGCCCGTAAAATTTCCACGGAACAAATTTAATTTGAGCCCCTGTTCATGAAAAGTTTAATGTAGATTTATGCCAACCATAATCATACCGATCTATTTTATTAGATATTCTTTTTTTCTTTTATACTTTAAAAAGCTCAGACCAAAAAAAACCCAGTATGGTATAATAATATGATTAAATCAATATAATGAATTTTTTTTAATCTATAAAGGAACATGAGTTATCTTAAACCAAATTTTTTTTTATTCAAAAGCAGACAAGTAAAAATATAATGGCACCCGAAGCCATTATCTTTTTTATTTTTGTTAATTAACGATTGAAAAAGTTGGCGCTTTTTTAAAAAAAAATACACGCATATGTGCTTATTTTCTGTGTTGAAATTTTGATTTTTGCAGAAAGTGAACGAATAATGCAATTCAAAAAAGTATTTGCTTTCTTATACTGCAACATTTGATATTAAAAAAATAATATATATTTTCTTGCCATATTCGCTAGTCTAAAAGTTATAGACACTCTGCGTTTTCTTATTAGAATCATTTTTAGCGGTATTTAATAGTTTTTTTACATTATAAAATAATTTTTAAGTAGATGATTTATGTGCTTTTGCCTCTGTTTGGTACTTCTGGTTTTTGATCTTATAAATAAGCTTAGACCGCTAAGTTATTCAGGGTTAAAAGCCCGAAAACAGAACAATAAGCTACAAGAACTAAAAAAAAATCATAACTCTATTTTACTCGTTTGCAACAATAAACTCATATAAATTTATGACAGTAATGTTTTTATATAAGTATTAAAAGTTTACTTGTTGGACAGAACGCCAGAATTTATAGAGTTGTGGGCTTTTGACGCCTGTAAATCAAATGCTTTGCGCGCAAAAATTACTTTTAATCCTTTTGGTGGAGCTCAAAAATATAAACAAAAACATTAGCATAAATGTATAACAGTTATATGGTAAAATTTATTTTAAATAAGTTGCTTGTAATTAAACCGCTTGATCGTTACGAGTAAGTAAGGGAGGACTAGAAACATAAGGTACGAACATTTTATTTTATTTTATTGCAATTACTGAATTCATGACGCGTTCTGTATTTTAAATCCGTAAAAATTAGGGTGTAAAATCATCTAAAAAAGTAAATTTAGTAAATCAAAAAAAAAATCTTTGAATTTATATATCGATCTTCATTTTAAATTATGGTGACGTAGAAAGCACATATAGCAATATAAATATTTGATTACTATCCTTGCAAAAATGGCACACTTTTTAGAAAAATTTAATTACTTAAGTAAATCTACTGTTTACAAATGTTTTGTTTGATTTTATTAAGGGTTAGGGATCAGGATTCTTTACATAAAGATTCGTGTCCTTTACGAATCTTTTAAAAAATGTAGACTACAAATACTGAGAAAACGAAAGAATTAATTTTTTATTAAAAACTCGTTTTTTAAAAGTAGTATAACAATAGGGAAATTTTCTATGTGTATTTTTTTATGTATTGATTTTGGAAACTGTATTCTACAAAGGTTTAGGAAATACAATTGTTGAGCAATGTATTGTCACATTATATTTATTGTTTGTAAAAACAATATAAATAAAAATTTTTACCGTCTGCAATATGATTTAAATACGCAAACAAATAGTTTTTTGTGTTACAAGTACAGAAATATAGTAAAAAAGTCGTTTAGGTTTAGTAAACATCTTAAACATTTAAAAAATACAAAACGTTTTTTGTACAGACACCTCTACTTTTTGTTTATAAAATCTCTTTGATAGACATTTTTAATATACGCAAAATAAATTTGTTGCAATACAGTAGTATATATGTGCGCAGTATGTTTTTGTTGTATAAATTATGCAAGTACCGACAAGCGTCGACGACCTTCGTTGCCGTTGACACTGTGTATGCGTGTAAACTAATATCAATACACGTAAAGCAGTTTTTTATGTTGATAAATTATAGTAGAATGTTTTTTTTTTGTATTCTCCGCTCAGTTGAACTTATTAAGTTCAATTAAAGTAGATAGTGTGGTACCCATTTTTAGGCTTACATAATATAAATTACAACATTCTTTAGCTTTTCTATTTTGTTATTTTTGTGTTTTTTGCGATTAGTTTGTATTATGCGCATTAATAACGAAAATATAAACACCGACTTATTGTATTTAAAATGTACAGTTTAATTGCAATACAAAAAGCACAAAAGAGGAACCATATATATAATGATTACAGATAGTTTTCAAGTATTTTGCATTGTACGTACTATTTTAAACGGTTAAAACAGCATATATAAAGTTACATGCCGATATACGTATTTTAAAACACTTTTATATTTTTCCTGGTTGAAATTTCCTAACAATAATTGATACTTATTTACAATAATAAATTGGTAAACTTTTTTTGCCAATAGAACATTCAATAATTACTCAAGGATCCCTGGTTCTTTATAATCTTTTCTCGTTTTGGCTTCATTTTTTTTGTTACGTTTCTTGCAAATTATGTAATAATCTATAGTGAATTTTTGCGTGTCATGAATTGTATAACGCTGTCATGAAGTTCTTCTCTAGGTTTTTTGTGCCTAGAGGGGCATAAAAATACATTTTTGCACAATATACAGGTATTCAAACTCGGATTTGGATTCTTATAAGACCAACAAACGACTAGGAATATTGCAAACAGTTTTACGCTGTAAAACTAGGTCAATTGAAAAATCGTATTTTCGTGCTATACTTAATTCAGCGGATATATGATATAAAATGTTTACTTATATAAATGCAATCGACTAAATATTATTTCAGTCCAAATTCCCTTTACTCTATGTAAAAGATAAATACAGGGATCTACTAATGCAGTAAATACTGCAAAAAACTGCTTTAATCTCGTTTTTACTTTTAAAGACTCTATTTTTTAAGTTTTGATTTTTGGATGACGCAGGCGATCCTTTCGGTTTCTTAGTAAAAAACATAAAAAAGGACCTCATTTATTACCACGTGTATTCTTTTATCTTTGTATTTGTAATTTAGTACTGATAATTTATCAAAATCGTCAAAACACTCTTTATGATAAATACAAATTAAACATCATAATATTGTTGCAAATCACAAGTTTAGTACAGCAAAATGTGTGGAGTCCTTTGTGCTAATGTTTTCGCGGTACCTCATAGTATAAAAGGTAATAGCGAATGTCATTTCCCTACTTTTTAGAAGCACATTTAATTTGGAGTCTTTTGCTTGAAGACTCAACATTTATTTTGTAAAGATTAAAAATAATATTTTTTACGCACCAAAAAAAGTTTTAACTCAAAAAAAAACTTGCATATACATATTCAACAAGATTTTTACCCTTCTAGAGTTTTTTCTCAAACCAACTAAACATAAATTAAGCTAACATGCAGTAAAATTCCGCGTTTATAAGCAAAAAAATTGTCAAATTATATTATTTATTAGCAAACTAAAAAAATACTGTGTATGAATTTTCCTATAAACATGTAAGAGTAAAAATCATATTGTGTAAAACATTAACATATTGGATCATAAGATAAAGGATTTTTGTCGGATTTGTAGGGATTTAAATACTTTAAACTTTTGCAAAGTCTCATAATTAAAAGTAATAAAGTTTACTATTTAGTACACAATTTAATTCTTGTCATTTCAAAATAATTCAGAATATTAGTTTTACCTTATATTTGTGTATTATGTCTGAAAAAACACATTTTCCATTTTTCCATTAGGGTGCTATGGCCAAAAAATTACCCATCTATCTGTTCATATCATCATAAAATTTTCAAGGGAGCCTGGTTAGGAAACAGGGTAACCTAATATGGTATGGAAGTATAGGCGAAAACCCTTATTTTAATTCCGCCAATAGTGGCCATTATGGGAAATTTTATGCGGCCAAATATTGCTAAAAACTACCAGAAATCAATTTAACAAGTAGTATAAATTTTTTATTTGCCACAGATGCAATTTTTATGTGCGTATAAACCTGTTTTTTTTTAAAATGTTAATCGTCTAAATTATTATTAAATAGAAGTAAATTAATAAATTCTGGTTTTACCGTGTTTTTTATGACTAAATAGACGTAACTTTGGTGACTATTAAGTTTGCCGCAGTGTTTCGAATATCGATTTATATTTTTTTTAAAAAAAAATTGATGATTTTATTTTAAGATATAGTAAAAATGACAATATTTTTATTTAAAATATTTATGTTACATAAATTGTAAATACTATCGATATATGATTTCAATTATCTATATTTTAAGTAAAATTAAGTAATTAAACAAGCAATAAAAATATCAAAAGTAAAAATATTTCTGTTACTATTAGTTACTAAATTGCATTTAAAAACTTCAGGAATTTTAACCAGTAATAAATTTTTTTACTGAGGGTAATTTCGTTTACAATTTTCATCATTACATCTGCAATTTAGTATGTTCGGAAGGAAGTCGTTATTTATACAGGCTTTTCTATCACTGAGCAGCAATTTATAGGCTAAAAAATTTCTTTCTAACACCGACCTGAGTTATTGGATGTGAAAATATTATGTGAGATTTTTGTGATAATCAGGTATAAAAAGTTTTTGTTTTTCTCAATATTGTAGTAGATGCACTTTATTTTTATCACACTCCCGTTGATATTATGAGTATATTATGTTGTAAAGTGAATAAATAGATTAAGAAGAACTTCCTTTAAACTTGTATGGTATTTGTCTGCGTTATATCTTTTAACAGCATCGTTTGATATTTCACACTTAATAACAAATACATCGTATAGTTTTTTGTACATTTGTTTAACGAAACTCCAGATATTCATGGTATGCCTAAATATACTAAAAGTTTTCCACTGCAATCTTAATTTAAGTTGTAATTGAGGTATATTTCCATTATGGATCAAGAAAAATGCATGTAAGTAATATTTTTTTTTTAAATGTAGGGCATTGGTATATCTATATTTTACAGTGATTAAGAAGACAAAAATTACAATAATTCTTTTAAATTTCTTTACATTCAATAATATGAGCTATATATATACTCGGCAGTATATTATCTCGTTGAATTTTTTTTTGATAAATATCTATATGTCCCCATTAAATGCAGTTCTCTTGTAGTATTTGTCTTAATACATCTATTTAGCATAAGTTCCGAAATTCTCAACACGATTTTTTATGTAATGTTCTAGCAAATATTTTCTATTTATCATTTTGTATGAAATCCCCCCACTGTGTCACTCAATCATATATCAGCATTGTTGAGGTGTTTTGTTTTTTTAAAAACATATATATACTAGTCTTACGAAGCTCTTTTACTGGTTTTCTTATTTTTGTAAATAGTTCTTTCATTTCAATATTTTAATATATTGTATCTGCAATAATTGCCTGTTATATGTGTGCTATACATCGAGAAACTGTTCTCATCTAGTTTTTAATTATCAAAATTCTTCTGTAAATTTTTGATACTCTAATCTGATGTTATTATATTAATTTCGGCAATCGCATTTTCTAAGTCTGTACTTTGATCCCTAAAAAAATCATCCGGGGTTTTATTATATTTTAAACAACAAAAAACCATCCATATTATTATTTACTGTATTTTTTTATTCCGCCACCTGTTTTTCTTATTTGCTGCATTGTCTGTCGTTATTGCGATTATCTGCCTAGGAAAGTAAAAAACTCGTGTAAAATATATATAATTATTTTTGGAATGAACAACCCGGGGTGTTGCTTGCATTTCTTAGCTAGTGCTAGCGTATAAATTTGACTTGAGTTTGTCACATTATCATATATTTGTGCTTTTAATCCCGAAAAAAACATCCAAGGCGAGTGGCACAATCGGCTTTGTAATATGCCAGTTGCTCTCATAAGACTGTAGATATTTGTGTTCTTGTTTTACAGCTTTAAATTTTATAAAGGGTTAATATATTCTTACTATTATATGTTAGTTGATTGATTTATACTTTCTTTTAAAGGCATTATTCATTATACTTGAAATATTATTTTAAAATGATTAAGCGCTATGTCATGTTTTACTTTGTTCTTAAATATCGTGCGAAGGTAAGGGGTCTTTATACGGAATAATACTTTTTGTAGTTTAGTCATTGAAATCTTTGCTATCGGTGTTTCAATTATGTCACGTAGATCAACATCGCTACGTTAAAATTGCATTATTTTGTAACTCATTATCCGGTGTTGTTTAGCTCTTTAAAAATTTTGAGATGATGGCAATGAATGCGGGACTTTAGATTCTTTGAAGATAAGGATGCAACTTCTGGCTTTTTACCTCCTTCTGTAAAACATGAGGCTGTGGTCATGTCGTTGGATATAGTGCAATATTGGTAGACAGGATTGGTTTGTTATACATTTGAGGGTCTAAAAAAAATCCTAAGTAATAACATAGAAACAACATACACTATAGAAATAATATAATTTTTTTTTTCGCATATATTTTTTTGCTTTGTATAGCTAAAGTTTGTAAAATGACTCTAAAAAAAGAACTAATGATCAAAAAATAATATCTCATAAATAAGTTTATTGGTCTTCTAAAAACTTTATTGTAAAGATACTATAGTTCTTTATTAATTGATCATCATCTTACTTGTATACCGGTCATTCTCTTGTGTCCATTTGTAATAATAATGCACAGAATCCATTTCTGTTCTTTAGATTTTGTTATCTCAATAAAATATCCACAAAAATTGTTTTGCCCAACATCTTCTATTAAATGTCAATTTGTACATATCGATATGCTTTCAGCTTGTTAACTGAGCATTTTTCTATTAGATATATGATGCTGTTGTTATAATGTTCTCATCTTGGGGTTTTACGATCTAATAAAAAACATTCTCTACCACAGTCTGATTCTTGCATCATTGATCGATATTTATATCGATATAACCAGGCCTCTACTTTCTAGGAGATTCTTCATATTCTCCTTCGTATTTGGCGCAATTATATAAAAAACATACATTTTTAATACTTTAATTAGGAGAATTAAAAGAAATGTCGTAAAATTGTTAAAAAGACTTGTACTTCGCTACGTAAAAACATTTTTCACCGCTTTACTATAAGTTTAAAACACTATATCATACTTTAATATCGGAAACTAATATTTGGATTTTTTAAGCAACAGCGGAAATACTAACTGTTAGTAGCTACAGCATATCTTTTGTTTGTACTTAAAACAAATTGTAAAACATTAGGACAAAAATCACCATTAATACTGGCTAAACAAACTATCTTTTGCTAGATCTTATCATATATTTTTACATCGATTCTTGTCATTGTATATTGGCATCGCTAAAAGTACTACAATAAACATCAAAAATAGAGAACTAATGCAAAATATAATTAGTTACATAAACACTTAAGTAATGCAAAATATATTTGCCATGTAGTCTGTAATAAAGTCTAAACATTAAAATGTTTTTTACAATCTTATTGTATTGTAACTAGGGGTCAGAATTATTGTCAGGAGGACTGCAAAAAAATATCAATGATGAAAAAATTAAATAGTAACTAATAAATATTTATTTAAAATTAAAATAGAAAAACAGTAGATATTTCATTGTTTCAGGTGAACAGCTTCTTCTCAAATGACTATAAATATATCGATAATCTCCAAAGGTCCGCT
>JAQFYM010002570.1:0-22894 GCA_034694785.1 Agrenia bidenticulata
AATCGAATAGTAGCTTGAAATCAATTGAGTATGGTAATTCATAAAAAGATCCAATTTCAAAATACAAAAACCAAAATTTTAGTTACGTAGAAAGTGTTATCGGTATAAAATAAATACGAATAAAGTCTTTAAACCGCTTTCTATGACATTTAATTTTTTCTACGCCCAATTTAAGGGGGGGGGGCAATTTTCGATACGACACCCCCACCCACATTTTTTTATTTTACGCCATGTTTCTCTAGGATTTAGATAAACCTATTCATTGTATCAACTTGACATGTCGAAGTATATTTTGTAAAACTTCACGCGATTTTAGTATTTTAAGTATTCTCTTTGAAAATGATAACAGAAAATATTTGAAAAAAACAAGAAGTATAGCCAAAAGTATACGTTTGAAATTGCCTAAAAAAATATTGGTCAATCTATATTTTATAAGAGTAGAAAATAAAGAGGATATTTAACTACATTTTGATTATTTTAAAAACAATTAAAACTGTTGTAAACTGACGGTTTTCATTTTATTGCGTTGTTAAATTGATACTTTGAACAAAATTTTACTATATTTATAATACACTTAGGGCATGCACGATGCATTGCATATGCAAAAAACGTACATGCGCAAAATCAATGCAACTGCATAAATTGAATTTGCATTTCTATAAACAGAGTAAATTTTGCATACGCATAATCTAAAACTTTATGCAATCATTTGTTGCTTTTGTCTATATTTGATCTGAAATGGATGCATATAAAATATTCTATCTGTAGCAATGCAGATAATATTTTCTATACGAATTTTTGCGTATGCAAAGAAAATAGTGCTCAAGATACAAGCTATCACATGATTACTTATCTATGCGTATTTAAAATAATACATATAATTGGTCCATGTTTTTGCATATGCAATGCAGCGAACATGCCCTACGATTAAGTATTCAAACTACGCAATTTTTTCATATTGTTAAACTTGAGTACCTAAAAGCACAGTATAACTAATAAAAAGATATAATATGGATTTTTATGCGCCAGAATTACCAGGTTTTCACTCTAATCTGGAACTTTTTGAACAATAATCTGGAACTTTTTGGATTTCAATCTGGAACTTTATTGGAATTTAATCTGAAACTTTTTGGAAATAAATCTGAAACTTTATGCAAAACAAAATCCTATTGTTTATTAACCTAAATTAAGTATAATTAATATTTATGTTTTCTCTTATTATAAAGTAATATTTGTAAATATTTGTGTTAGGCCTTTACATTGGTTTTTGTTTAAAAATCATTTAAAAAACTATAATATATTATTATTGTATATAAAGGTTAGTGTAAGATTATCCTTTGTTTTGCAAAAAGTTTCAGATTTATTTCCAAAAAGTTTCGGATTGAAATCCAAAAAGTTTCAGATTAAATTCCAAAAAGTTCCAGATTGAAATCCAAAAAGTTCAAGATTATTGTCCAAAAAGTTCCAGATTAAAGTGAAAACCCGGTACAAGTAAATATATATAATATATTGATTCACTTAATATTCTACACCTTGTTCATTTTTGTGTCATGGATGTGTTAACAATTATAAGAGCTACCGGGTTTTAATTTAAAATCTGATACTTTTTGGACAATAATCTACAACTTTTTGGATTTTAATCTCGAACTTTTTGGATTATAATCTGAAACTTTTTGGATTTTAATCTGAAAATTTTTGGATTTTAATCTGAAACTTTTAAAAAAAAATCTGGAACTTCTTAAAAAACAAAATCTTATTTTTGCTACCGGAAAAAAAGAATTATTAATATATTATAATTGTTCTAAATATAAAATCATATAAGTATTTGTTTTTATACGACCTTTACATTGGTTTTGTTTAAAAATTAATTTTATAAACTTTTAACATAGTATTATTGCTCAATTTTAGTTGGTGTGACATTAGCTTTTGTTTTGCATAAAGTTTCAGATTTATTTCCAAAAATTTTTAGATTAAAATCCAAAAAGTTCAGAATTTAAATCCAAAAAGCTCAGAACAAAATCCAAAAAGTTTTAGCTTAGCGTCCAAAAGTGTCAGATTGATGTAAAACCCGTATTAATTGGCCTGTTGAAATCGGGTTCTTTTCATGATCTTATAAACTCAGCGAAATTGTGATAAAAAAGGCAAAAAATAGTTTCGAAACAGAGGTTTTTGGGATATATTTTCTAAATAATGCAACATTTGTAATATAAATATTTGTGGTTTTTTTTTTTTTTTTAATTTCACGCAGCAATAGTACATCTATTCAGGGACAAAAATTACAACTGGTTCGATTTATTTATTAAAACATCTTTTTTTGCGTTATATAACGACGCTTAAAGTTACAATGCTAGAAGTAATACAATTTCATCTTAAACAACACACTCTCGTTGAGATTTTTATTTAATATTTTATTGTTTTTGCGATCTAATGATAAACAAGCATTTAAAAGGGTTTTGTATAATATTTTGTTTAGTAAAAAATGATGATGCAAAAAAAATTTAAAAAACAAGCAAATCGTCTATTTGTATTTCAATGTTAAAAATTTAGTTTTTTCGTGTAAAGGCAAATATTTTTATAATAAAAAAATACTGTTTCAGATTCTTTTGTGTATTAAATATGTAAAAAAGTAGGTATAAAAGATTCAATTGCACTAAAAATTTGCGTTCTGACTGTTTATTACAATAAACCGCGCGTATTTCTATACAGTTTTGGATTTACAAATCTAATTTTATGTGGAACTAAAGCATAAAACAAAATTTATACCCTAAAAAATACTAATTTTTGTTAACGAACGAAGCAATAATGGATAGTCACTCATACATAAAATCGCTAGGCTTTTTTCTTGTATCAGTTAAGCAAAATAAAAACAGTTTTACGTTTGACAAATATAACAAAAATATCCATCATGCCTTTAAACAAAAAACTTTTAAAGCAAAAAACAATATGAAAATAGTACATAGATATTATTCTACGAAAAAATCTATCCGTATTTTATACTTTTATGGCAAATATACAAACTGCATATCAGAGGCGTACCCAGGGGGTAGGGGGTCCATATGCAAAACAAAAATTGCGCCCGGCTATAAAAAAGGTTCGTTTTGTGCAGAGTGCGTTGCAAAAGCAAAAGAAAATATCAAATTAATAGAAAAAAATATTCTAAAAAGAATATTAATGTTTGCCTTGTATAAATCGTGTTTACCGGCTTAATTTCCTAAGGCTCTGACTAGCCCTAGTCTAAAAAAAAATGGCAGGAGACGCCGTTGCTTCATATATTTTACTATTTACAGTGCTCTGCGATCTTACAGCCCACAAAAAATGACTGAATGGATAAAGTTTATAAGCACCTTGCGTAAAAATCATTTCCAATAAAAATCTAGCATTTACGGTAGAGACACTTTTGATCTACGTATAAATATGTGTTTTTGTTACTGTAATTCATTTTTTCACTTGATCTTTTATTGTAATTTACTCTTACATTTTTATGAACCATAGATTTTTTAAGCCCGATTTATTTTTTTTGCTTACTGTACATATTTCCCGAACCAAAAATACGTAAATAAGAGATAAAAAAGCGCCCTCATAAATGGCAAGCAACCGCAAAATAAAACTGTATACATTACGAAAAAAGCAAAAAAATTAAACAACGAGTTCTAACAGGCAATTTTTATATGAAAGAAATAGCAAGGAAAAATAACTGCGCATATGAAATGGTGTAACAATTTATAGTTATTACCGTACCTCTACTAACTTAGCCAGTGATGATCCAATTTCTTTTTTATTTAAGTTTAATAAAGCATCTGAGACTAAAAAAATTGAGTTAGATGAGTATTTATTACAAAACATGATAAAATTAAGAATGAAGGGCGCAAGAGTAATGTGGTCATACTTTGGATTCATAGGCAAAAAATTAGTATAAAGTCATGATAATTGCACAGTAGGGGTCCGAATTAATTGAAGATTTAAATTTAAAAATTCAATTTTCTGCTCAAAAAAATAATTTATTTAATAAAGGACAAATGCACCCGCAAAAGAACCATTTTTTTTATCAATAAATTAAAATCAGAAAAGAAGGTATTTTTTATTCTCAGTTGTCAGGCTTTGTCTTAAATGATTCAATAAAATGCGATATAAAATAAATGATCGCTTTACCCAACAAGACGTCAAAGAAAAATATCGAGCCGAACGTCTTTCTAGGAACAACTGGAATACTTGGTTTTCTAAAAAAAGTAATATTTAGGATTCGATGCAATAATTCTCTGAATGTCGTGTCCTGAAACTTTATTACGAGTTCTATCTTCTACTTTTTATATAATTGCAACTGCATTTCAACTAAAAGATTACCATTTAAAACATTCAAATTTCATTCTGTATTTCCTTGTATTCATTTTTCCTCAAAAGCTTGTTTGAAATTCATCACTTCGTATTATTGTACTTATTTAACTTAAAGAAGCAGCGTGTGGTAAAATCTACATAAAGATACTTATAATTTTGACTACATACAAAAACAATCCAAGTACCTGTTTTTCATCTATTGGTATACTTGGAAATTCGAAAACTGTAGCATTTCTATATCTTTTTCTAAGTTTGGTGTTTCGGGCATATAATTTTGAAAATAATGATACAAATGATCTACGTTTGGCAGCTTATTTTTGTATATGAGACAAGTTTTTAGAGCCCATGTCCTAATTTAATGTGGTGTAATTTTTCGTACTCAGTTTTACAAATTCTTTCGACAGACAAACAGTAACTAGCTCTGTCTGTATTTAAACCCATAAAGTATGACTTTTCTGTTATTTCTCATGGGTTTTTGGTAATAATGTTTTTATATCTGTAAAGATATGGCGTTATCACAGGTTGATAATTCAATTGTTTCAATGAAAAAAGACATCTTTATATTGGTTTTATTTTATTCATCTTTTTACACATTTAAATCGCACGAGATTTTTCGTCAATTGATTCATCAAGCATAATATAAAAATGTTGGACTCAAAAAACTAATAATAATTCATTTTGCTGGTCGTGATTTAGTTAAGAGGAATATCTATTTTAAATCCTTTAGTGAACTTAAAATCGAATGATGCAGTTTTGGCTGTAGATTTGATGACATTTATATCATCACATTTAGAATGTGGAATATTGTTTTGTAATAATCATTGGGTGATATTAAGTTGTCTTTTTTATATTTCTATCGTCTACACCGCATCTTTTTATTGGATTCCTCTTTTGTTTCTTCAATTGTCTATATATGTTCTGAAGGCTTAAATAGGCTTGTATTGACCAAGTACCTCTTCCAGTTATACAATATATATCTTTTCTACAGTAGCCACAATAAACTAAATTCTCTGAAATATAATCATTATTCTCCAAATCAGCAACGAAATCCTCTCTATTGTACTTTTTTTATTATTTTTAAAATTATTCTGGCACATATTAAATTCATCAACATTTTCGAATGTCAAATTATACATCCTTTTTTATTATCATCCGTTTTGTTTTTGTTTAAGTTCTGTATTTTTTCATATATCTAAAATTTACTCCACAAAAATCCATCTGATATTCTTCATATTTATTATAAAATATTGAGTTTTCCACGATTTTTATAAGTGTATTTTATATTTTTACTACTGGATCTTTTTCATGACTCGTATTTGGATTCATTTTTTAAAAGGATTCTTGTGAAAAAAAATTATTTTTAACTAGAGATTGTGGTTTAAAATGATGTATATATAATATTAACAGCTGGTTCTGCATCTTGACTAATTTCTTAAGTTTTTTTCGGTGTCTGGTTATCGGTTTGATCCAATATTATACTGTTTTTACCGTTTGATTGATCTTATGCATTTGATTTATGTCCATTTTAGTTTCATTTACTGACTTGTCTTTACCAACATACTGCGTATATTTTTTTTGGGTCATTATTATAGCTTTTTTAGAAACCAATTTTTAAAGGATGACAGTATATTATCCCTTTAACATTCTATTACACATGTATGTGTAATGACCCGAGACAGAAAAAGATAAAATTACACATATATGTGTAATGCCCCGAGACCAAAAATATTAAAATTACACATATATGTGTAATGAACCCCGACCAAAAATATTGAAATTACACTATGTGTGTAATGGCCCGCGGCTAATATTTTTGACATTTAACTTATATGTGAAAAGGCTTAAAACCAATTTCTTTGCTTTTCACTATTTTTTGAATTATATGAGGCTTGTTTTTCTAGCAAAAAAACACATATATGTGTGTAAATATGGGTTAAAAACGCTAAAAAAGCAGTAAATGTGCATGATCTCTTATCATAATCCATCGAAAATCTTATATATGGGTAAAATCAGAGATCAAAGTTGTCGAAAAGTCACATATGTATGTTTGAAACTACAAATATGTCAAAAATCACATACATGTGTATGATTAGAGTGTGAAATTGCGAAAATCAATAAATATAAGCATTCTTAATTGTTAGAATTTATTAAAGATACATAAATACAAATAAAGGATGGCATATTCTGATAAGAAAGTATGCATATACGTTGTTTTGTCACTAAAAAGCATTATTTATAAAATCGTAATAAAAAAACAAAATAAGAAAATAAGAAAATAAAAGAATGGTTGTTTTGGATTTTGTAGATTGTAGTGTAATGTATGTGTTCTTTAATTATTTTTGTGAGACTTTTCTTGATTTTTAATCGATGAACAAATGTATTCTGGTCGAAAAAGAGGGCAGGAAAAATTCATTTTTCTTCCTTGTAACTTCAAGATTTATTTTTTTGGTCACCCCTTAATTTAAAAAAAATGTTAAAGGGTTAACTAAAAATTGAATCAATTAATTAATATCATTTAATGAATACAGTTGTGTGCGATTTATAGGGCAAAAAATGCCCAGTAAATTTCATATGCCCTATTAAATGTAGAAATGATATATGAACGTAAGTTCATCTAAACAAAGAAAAAACGATCCATAAAAGTTGAAACCAAATTAATTTACTATATAAAACAAGTTTTTAAGTAATATAATGCAATCGTAACCACCGATCGAGACAATCGGATTGTAATCTCACGATTTTGATTGTAAGAGTTCTAAGAAGATACATCTTCTACGTACCAAAAAAATACCAATAAATAGCCTACATGCATATATAATTTGCACTTGTTCTCTTTTTTTTTACTTTTTTAGATTATCTGTTCTAGGTGTCTCTAAAAGTTTAGTTTCTTACATATCTCGTACCGAAAAACCATCCACTGATAGATTTACTACACTTTATCCGAGTCTTCAATGATTTTAGAAACATAAGATGATATCTTCTCTACATATATGGATTTTTCGGCTTTTACATTTGTGCCTATATGGGGGTAGAATAAATAATTTTACAAGAAAAATGCCCTATAAATTAAATATGCCTTATAAATTAAAGGATATCCAAAGCCTTTTTTGTTATTAGAAGATAAAATGGACATATTCGGCCTCAAAATAACGTAATTAAGATTAATAGCTTGATAAAAGCGATATTTATAGAGCTTATATTTACATATTACTTATTTGCATTATAAATTCCATTATATTGTGCCCTATAAAGCGCACAGCACTGTATATTATAATAAGAAAAAATATATTTAAAATGCTTTTATTACTTCTACAAATAATATTTTTTGTGTCTTTCCGCGTATAGGCAATATTTAATTATATGAGTTCAATTCAATCAATGCCCTGTTGCACAGAAAAAGTAACCGTATTATATCATCGGAAATTATAAACATCAACATAAAGTTATTTATTCGTAATTCCATGGTATAAGTATGTCAATAGATTTAAGTAAAATTAATAAAATTTTTGACTTATAATTTTTAGTGAAAGGGATATGAGACAAAGGATATTTTTAATTTAGACAAGACGGCTCTCGTTTTAAAGAATATCGGCAGATTTACATATGTTGTGTAAGCAGAACATTAAAAATTAGGCAACAAGAAAAAAAAACACGCTGTACCAGCGTTCTAAGTTTTAATTGATATGATGAAGAATTGCTTCCATATATTGTAAGCAAAAATAGGAACACCCGAATATTGTTCCCAGCCCGGCAAAATAACTTACACGTTACATGTTTAACTAATATAACAAACTAGCTGTCACGAGACATATTTATGATTTATTTGCAAAAATTTTATGATGATTAAGTAAAAAACAATAGAAAATTTTTACTATTAATGAATAATTATATAGGGCATGAAAAAACCGAGCCCTCGAACATACACATTCTAGTTTGACCTTTTTTGCAAATTTTATCTGTAAACCACTTTATCTAGGAGTGATCAGTTGATAAAAACCTCTACAAGAAAATGTTGTTCAATACAATAAATGATGCGTATTAAAAGTATTCTCGTATAGTAAAAGACGTTTTATCGGTTTTTACGTTCTAAAAAGTTGTAAATGGATCCGTGAGTCCATTCCTAAAAGAAAAAACGCAGGCGCATAGAAAATGTTCGAATAAATTGCAGAAGATGGCAAAAAAATGTGGATTTACATTTACAAGAATTTCTTTGTTATTTGCTAATGATCTTGATAGCTTGATCATTCTTGAAGATTCCGCCGAGTCATTTATGGTTCAAGGGCATATTGAGGACGTCATGATGAATATACTAGCCACAAAACGGCATGTTAATATTGTAGAGCATTTAATGCCTAGAGAAGCGATTGTATCATGAAAATTTAATTGTTTTTAAAGCGAAACTGAACTTCAAAAATATTCACTTGTCTAGTTTATATAAAAAGGTAAAATAAATAAGAGCGATACTAAAATATCTAATTTTTTGTTGTTATATGTGCGTAGATATTTTTTCCACTTTTAAAATTTTTGTGTTTCTTACAATTTTTAAGCCGTTAAAAATGCTTCTTTTTGCGCAAAACATTGTATATCACTAACGTAAAATTCTTTCAAAACAGCCAAAAACATTGATTTTAGATTTTAAATAGCTATTTTCAACATTTTTGTTTTAGTAGAAATGACAAAATGTACTTCATGATGCCTTTTGAAAGTTTATAGCAACAATATTAAAAAGATTTTTGTGTTTTTTACATTTTATTAATAACTATCAATATGATTTTCACTTTTTTAATGCAAATTTCTATTTCAGCTGACCTGCCTATCCAAACAATCAATAAACCAATCAATGGAACAAGGATAAAAGAAGAAGGATTGAAGATCAAAACTACAGAATAAAGAATAGAAAATAATTTATACACCCTCAAAAAAAATATTACATGTTTTAAGGCCAATAGCGAATTGTTCTTTTTTGAAAATGATATTGCAAAATTAAGAATTTATATTGAATGCAATTATAGCACTTTTATTGCAACGTTTCTATTAGTTTTAGATCTGGATTATTGTTTTGCGCCAAAAAAATCTTTTTTTAACATTTCATCTAGTTAGTAATAGAATAATGCAAAAAATTGCTTTTTTTATGGCAAATTACATTTTTACTTGTGTCTTTGTATTTTTTAGCATAAAATCTTGTTTTTGAGGCAAGTATGCGTTGAGCGCATACGCAGTAGATTAGCAAATTTTTCCTGAAACAAGTTTTGTCCACGTTGTTTAGTTAATAGTGCTTTACAGTTTAATGATCGTGGATAGAGCAATTGGTCTTTTATAAGGCTAAACTCTACTAAAAAAACTGATAAATAGCAGTATACTAGTACTTAAAGGCTAAGTTGGAACAAAATACATGTATTATACCTAGGGTATATAGACTTTTTGTTAAGTGCACTACAGTACAATTGTTTTGTGTTAATTTTTTTTTTTTGCGTCCTGCCTTTTTTTTGTATTTTTTTGTAAATAATTTAAATACTGAATTTTTATTTTTGTTTTACATATTGGTACTAAAATATAAAAGATAACAACAAAGCGTCACAATAGCTACAATATTTTTTAATAACAGTGCATTTAGTTCGGTTTTTTTGACAATACTTTTCGTGCCGAAATTAATAATTAAGAAAAAATACTTTACGGTTATTCTGCTTATTATTTTTTGTATCTTAAAAACGAAAAAACTGTTAATTTTGCTTTTTATTTTAGCAATTTAAACTTCATTTATGCCAAAAAAAAATGCAGAGACCTTACAATATTTTATTATGTGAAAATTGTTTGCATAATTTTAATTTTATAGATATTCAATCATATCATCGATATTTGCGACTTGTAATTTGAATTTCTAATGCAATTTTTAAACAGCTAGGTTTAATAATAAGACCATAAAAAAATAGGTTTTTATATTTTACTGTGGCATCAAGTTTTTTTTTTAAAATAAATTATCGATGTTAAGATTATGGTGTAAATACGTACATGTTTTTGCAAAAACAATGCGCGTTAAAATATAGTAAAAACACACTTTAGAACAGAAAAATTTTACATCCGTAAAAAAGCGAACATGTACTATTTACACTTTATTCTAATATAAAAAAGAAAGTGTATGTTTACACAGCAAAAATTAACCCGTTTGTGGTGTTGTAAGAGAACATTAATGTACTTCTCTAGACTTGGGTTCACTAATTTCAAAGGTTTGCGTATATTCTTGACATGCTTAAAACACCTCACTGCTGAGCAATAGAGCTTGATCGCTATCAACTAATTAAGACTTACTAGAACTTAGATCTGAGTCGATTGCACGCATGACTTAAATCATTGCAATAAATATAGTTCTTGTTGCTATCTATCTCGAAAAAAAAACTCCCTTTTCGACAAATATATTTTTAAAACATTTAACAAAAAAACTCCGAAACAATGCACATCTTGTATAAACATACTTGATTTCAATATGAGCTATATTTCGTATTAAGAAGTCAATATAAATTGAAGTGTATAGGAATCATACTGGAAATAAAAAAGTAATAACGTCTACTTTGTTTGTTTTTTTATAAGTTATTTCTAACATCCTACAAGACACTGTTTGATGATCTACTATCTGCAACGACCAACTTTAGTAAACACATTGTGCAAACATTTTTAGTAAAAAATTATAAAATTTTATTATTCTGCTACGAAAAATTGCTTTGCGTAAAAAAATATATATGTTACAAAATACACTTAAGTGCAACAGAAAAATGTTGTTAAATATGGGCTTAGATGTATTTGTCAAAATATCTGTTTTTGACTTTTATTACAGGCACTTTGTAACATTTAATCAATCAGTCTACTAGTTTATATTTCTTCGCGTTTTCTTTTAGTGTTAATTATTACATACAAGTTACATATTTAAAACATATATTGATTTTTTGTATGTAATTGCCTTTTTTTTTTTGTATATGGTCAAAAAAAAGTATTTTTTAGCGTTTATATGTTACAAAACCTTTTTTTTTATGCCAGGTTTTTCTATTTACAGTGTTGCAAACATCAGTGGCGTAACCAGCATGCAAACGGGGCAAATGCCCCCCCCCCGATATAATCACGCCGTAATTTTTGCGGGGGTCCCTTTTTTGGGCGTAGTAATCTTAGAAAATCATACTTTTTAAAAATTTGTATTTTTTTAATTTTTTAACACAGTCTTCATAAAAATAAAAAAAATATTTTTTCGGTGTTTTTGTTCATTTATTTTTTTATGCCCCATCCAAAAAAAATCCTGGTTACGCCCCTGGCAAACATATAATCTTCTTATATTGTCAAGATTGATTGTTAACATAAAGAAATACACGTAAATTTGCACCATAAATTGCAATCAAGTCAAGTGCTGGGGCACATATGTCGATGTCTATTGCAAAAAGATATAGGTTGTTATAATGAATTATTAAAGTATAGTTACATCCCGTTAGCAGTTGAAACTCAATATAGAGTTTATAGCACCTTTGACACGATTATACGTACGACCTTACTTATTCTAAGTCACTTATTATAAAAAATGAAAAAATTTATGCAGATGATTTTTGTTGTTCTATTTTTTATTACTTATTTTTTAGAAGTTTATTTTTATTGCCAAAAATGTACTTTATTTTTACCATTTTTGAAAAAAAAATCTGGACACACTAATGATACCGCGTAGATTTATAAAATGATCAAAAACTTCTAAAAAGAAAAATCGCATAATTATGCAAAATTTTTTCTTTGGATAAAATAAAAAGGGGATTTTATTTTGCTAAAGCTTTATAATTTATCTTTCTGTCAGTAATTTGTATTATTAAAACAACAGAAAATTTACAAGTATGATTAAGGTAAACAACGAAAAAACGAATGTAATATTTGCTATTGTTTTCCACATAAAAAACCCTTTTACTTTGCACATAGAGCGCTTGTTTTGATTTTTGAGAGTGATAAACTTATTTTTTAGATGATCTTTTCTTGCAATTTAAGTAAAATTGGGCTTCAATTCGTTGCAAAATATTAAATCTTTGTTTTGCAAAGAGCATGCAACGCTTATGTCGTACATTTATACTTCCTAATACGTGTTTTCTAGTAAAAAATAGTTTTTTTTTTTTCTTTTAGGCATAAATGCATTTACTTTTTACAGTGTCAGTAAAAAATTCATATATATGTTTTTATTTGTATATAATTGCTTCGGAAAAGATGTGTGACATGTTAATTTTGTTAGACTGAGGGAAAAAAATAAAAATAAAGCACGATTTTACAATGGACAATTTATATCCACAATTACGCAAACATGTACTAACACGCACTTTTTGTATGGTTTGCAAAACAAAATTCAATATAACTAACATATGCAAAAACATCTTTTTTCTGCTCAGTGTTATATAATTATGGAAAAAAAATATCAAGGCTTTAAAAGCAAATTCAACCTTGTCAAGTATACTATGACTGCTAAAAGTACTCGCACAAATAAATATACTTATATTATAGCAATTATGGTACAACGGTATACAAGACACCGCATTTGTCTAAGAAAATTGTTTTTTTTTGTACTGGTACAACCTATTTTCAGGCATTTTACCGTTCAGTTAAGTAATAAAAATACAGCAAACATTCAGTATAATGCTCATAAAAAAAGAAACAAAAAAAACTTAGTTTGTTTTTTTAGATCAATTCATTTTTATTTTACAAAAAGTATAGATATATTTTTTACAAATTATGCAATAAACTTATAAACCGACTTTATTCTCTATTTTGATAATCAAGAAAACAGAAATAATATTTTTTTTATATTTTTCTTATAGATAACTATTTTTACAATCTATAGTTTTTACTTCTTTTATTCAATATTATGTGACACAAAACTCACTTCTTTAAACAACGAAAAATGTAAAAAAGCGTACACAGAGTACAACTATCGTAGCGTGTTTACAATCATACTGTTTCAAGTGGGTTTTTTTATCAAAAAAATACTTCGTTACTGTTTAAAACCGTATTTTTATATACGAATAATGTTTAGTAAAAGTTTATCATGCGTGACTTTCTTTTTATCATACTTATTGTAGGTTTGTTAGTTTGTTACAATAATTTGGAGATTTTTTGATAATAAAAAAGTTATGTCGCAAAAACTAAAAGGGTTAATATAAAGTTTATCACGGCTCGTCTTGTCTTAGTATAAAACAATTTCTATCAAAGACCAGATTATGGTTTTGCAAACCTTGTTACACGGGTCTATTGTATTTATGCGCAAAAATTACCGCCCAGTAAAAATTTTCGGCTATCTGGATATGGGATTACTTTTTATGTCGTAAAAAAGTGCTTTAATATGTGAAAAAAATTATAAGCAGAATTACTCTGATCAGATGATTAGCTTAGTTTGCCTGAAAATTGCATCTTATAAATAAAAAGTCTTTTTTGTACAGTTTTTCTTTACAAAATATTTTACACTACTACTCTTTTGTATGCATTCAAAACTTTTCAGTGCATAATCGTACAATACACAGTTTTTTTTATCTGCAGTTATCATGATTTGATAGGCGTCAAATCTGAAATATTATGTTGATGAAACTCAACCAAAAGGAAAACTGTATCTTACATCGCAAAAGAGTGTATTGACTGCTAGTAATATATTTTATTCTAACTTTTAATTTTTTACCATATTTTTTGCACTGTTTCAGAATCCTTATGGCACTTATCCTAGCACTTAAAAGTGGATTGTGTTTTTTTTTCTTTAAAAAAAATAATCGTGTTATATTTGCATGCCCGCCTTACAATGAACTGTTGACTTCTTTCAGTAGCAGATCGATAAATTGTTTTAAGCGCAAAATTGTAAAAAAATTCTGGTTTTTCCCTAGTGCAATTTTGCTATTGGATCAAAAATAACGCTCTTGTAGGCACATCATACATAATTTAATATGACGTAAACGCTTATTGATACAAAGTTACTTTTTGTTCTAAATTGCGCACTGAAATCAAAACCATAAGATCTATAAATACACAAAATTCAAGATAAAATAAGCGCAATACAAAAACAATATATCTAGGTTTATTTCTAACAATAATATTCTTCGAAATATAAAAAAATATACATAAACACATGTATATACAATTTTTTGATCATACCTAGTGGTGATATCTGTATTTTTGGGCAGTCAACTGTTTTCATTTGGGTATTCCGGTTGCGCTGTCGCAAAAACATACGGTTTAAACAAACCATATGAGTTTTGGTAACCTCGAAAGACTTTTTTGTATAATTTTTTACACTATTTTACGCTAAATCAGATCATTAAAATACTGTTGACATTTTTACACTTTTAAGCCAAGAAAGCAAAAATATGTTATCTGTAGAAATCATGGTACTAAAAGAGCAAAAAGTAGAATAAAAAACACATCTGTTAATTATACCTTGTAACTTTGTAGTACCTTGTGTGCTTTTACTCGCTCTGTTTTTTTCCTGTATCAGTACAACCATTAATATACACATATGTTTGAACAAAAAACAGAAGAGCAGTCTTATACATGAGAGCATATGCGTTCTAGCTTTTTTTGCGGTTAAATGCGCTTTAGTATAAGTTCCATGTAAAACGGTCGTACGTTCTGTTCTAGTTGTCCTTGTATCATATCAGTTCAAGTTTTTTTTTCGTTTATCTATATTTTATTTTATAGTTACAACAAATTTACCCCAAAAGGTCTATATATTTTCCCTTTCGTACAAGGAAGATTGCGCGCTAGTTTTACCTACTAAAATTAAACAAGGATTAATTCCCGCGGAGACAAAGATCAAGTGTCAAATCCCATTCGACGTATTAAACAAAACACAAAAACACTAGAACTGCGTCTGACAGAACGTAACAGAACATGTCAAAACGCAAAAAAAATAATTAAACAGAAACACATAAATTAAACTAGAACTAAAATCTATACAAAAAAGCACGGTAACTACTAAACTGTCACTAGAAGTTACGTCATAAACGTTATTTTTTTCTAACTTTAATTTTAGCATTTATTAACCTTTTTTTGTCTCTTTTTCATATTATATCCAAACCTCAGCTATGTATCTTTGTTGTTTTAGTCTTACACATATATAATACAGCAAATAAGCATTTTTTTATTGTACTTAAGTGTACAAATATTTTAGTTTACTGCTTTACCGTTTTGTTTAGTCGTATAACATACTATGCGGAGTGGATTCACAAATCACAAACGGAAAAATACTTTTTGCAATTTATGTTTAAACAATAATTTCGCAACAAAAATATTGTGTACGCAAATTAGTTTTTTGTTTTCGTTGACTTTTTTTCGAAAAAATACGGTACTTTGTATTTTTATATAATATATTTACGAGTAACCCCTGGTAACGGGATCACGGGTCACATTTGCCTAGTAAAAGAATAAAGTATTTAACCTCTCCCGATAGAAAGTGAACTTTCTCTTTTCCAAATGATGTATCTAGATACAATAAGAAAGTTTAGCAGAATATAAACAATACATTGAATTATCTATTGATGGCCCATTATGTATTTTTACGCATAACAAAATGATATACATAAAAACAGTATTATTTCCGGTCAATGTAAAAGATAACACAATATTACGACACTTATTTTGTATAAAAAAACAAAACGTATTTGCATATGTCGTTTATATTAAGCATTAATTAAGCTTTTTTAGTACTCAAATGTATTTTACCTAGTATTTTTGACGTTTCTGTATCGCATTTTGTGTGGGATAATACTAATAATAAAAATATTAAAAACACAAGAAGATAAATATATAAGCAATAGGCGCATAGAAGCTTTTTTTCTCTAAATTTGTACGTTGTTGTTTTTGTTTTAGAAAGAAATAAAAAAATAGGTTTATAAAAGGCAAACACAAGTAAAATCTTGTACAATACATTTGTTAATGCAGTTTTTTTAAAAAAATCATCTTTATCTACTTTTTCTGAAGAAAAAATGTATTAAAACACTATTTAAAAGTAAAATATTTATTAGTGCCAAAGTATTCTTCTAAAATATTCTAAGCTGCAGGGAAAACTTATCTATGTCAATTAGTTTTTCTCTGCAGTATTTTGCAGCATTTTAAGTTTTAACGCAATTTATCTTTACAAGCGGACGTTTTACGGCTGTTATTGTCTATAACTTTTTTTATTGTAAAAGCAGTAGCAAAGAATGCCACAGTAAAAGCAACAGTTCTCTTCTTGTAACATTTTTGTGCTAAAACGCCAGTTTATATTAGTTTGCATACGTAAAGGTTTTAAATTATGTTTTTTTGTGCATAAAACCCCCTTTACTACGTTTTATGATTATATATGGTTGTTTGCTTAACCAAAACAAATTCTTAAATTTTTTTAGTATACACACAAACACATTCGTTTTTTCGTTTTTAAATGAAAAAAAGGCGTGTCGGATTTGTTTCATTTAGTTTTTCAAAAATTAGTTTTTTGACACAAACTGTTTGTTATAACACAGTTTTTGACGTAACCAGACACACCTATAGATTTTGATAGACATAATAAAAAGTCGCATTTATATTTTTGTATTTGGTTTTCTTCTCAAATTCATAATATTAATATTTTTGCTATAGTTACGGTGTATACAAATCCATACGTTTTTTTCATTCTTCAATACCTTAAAATATTTTCTAAAATCAACCAGAAATTAAGAAAATAAAAATCGTAAGGCGAGACATAGAATAATGATGATAATTAATTAAATTTATAAATTTTTTTGTGATTAAATAATTTCACACTCAAAAAATTTAGGTCATTATTTTTTATAGGATAGTTCGCCTTTTTTTGGCTCGGAAAATAACTTGTTTAATTAAAAATTGCATTTGCCGCATAAACTTTTCGTTATTACAAGCATAGATAGCACATCTTATTTTTGCAGAAAACAGCAGCATAAGCGCTTAATTGTTTTTTTTTGATACAGATTATATGACAGCTTAGCTAAATTATTTTTAGTCAAGGATTTTTTGGCGAAATATTACCATTACAAAAAAAAAACAGCATCTGTTAAGGTTTGTACAATTTAATTTATTTATAACACGTTTTGACTGTTGTAAGACATCCAAATGCATTTTATTTACTTATTTTTTTATAAAAGCAAATTCTTTTATTTTAATATTGCATTTTTTTAAGGTGACAAAGAAATGGGAGGAAAAATTTATTTATTTTTTTGCGCACACGTAAATTAACTTTTTAATCAACGTTTTTTTAGTAAGAATCATGACAGTTTTAAAGCTTGTTGCTATGTACAAAAGTTAGTATACACTAGTCAACATAGGCAAGAATACTATGACATTTTCATAAAGAAGTAGTTTTTAGTGCTTCGGTTTTTTCTTTCTGCTTACTCGTACAACTATGCGCATAAAAAATTGCCAAGGTCATTTTAATGGGTATAATATTAGACAAAAAGTTATGGTTATACCGAAATTTTGTTTTTTAAACAAATTTGTTGCATATTTGTAACGCAACTGTTTTTTATGCGTTTTGCCGATTATACTTTGGAGGTTGCATCATATAGCCATCTTCAATGCGTATGGGTTTTTAATTAGAACCAACAACAAAAATGACCAAGTCTTAGCACAGTGCTCATTCAAGTATGTAAAAAACAGTCGAAACGGATTTACTATATTTGTGCGCTTGATGATCGTTTTATATATAATTAAAAAATTTTGAATTACTTTAATTGTATTAAACCAATTCTTTTTACCAGTTTAATTTATTGTCGTAACAACCTTTATGATCTTCAAAGAATTGCAAATTTTGGGTCAATTTTTTTCTACACTTGACCAAATACTTTTAAAATGACCAACTCAAAAAATACGGAAAAAATTTAACAGGTCAAAGAAATTTGTGTATATAAGCATGAAGTCGTACATACTCAAAGCATAACTTGTGTATTTACAAAACAAGTAGTATCATAATTTGATTTTTTTATATCGGTGTATCTTTAACAGATATACTTTTATAGATAAGCAAATCACACCTATGCGTCATTGCAATAGATAGCACAGTAGACAATACATATATATATATATATTAAATACGCACTTCACTAATTAAGGTCTATTCTATTGTTTGCTTGATACTTCGGTTGCTTGCTGATTTTATAAAATAGCAGATTTTTCTCTTGTACTTTGACATTCTGTCCAGCTTCTGTCAATTGCATACAAACTAGTTGCAATTGATATATATTTGCTATAAATATAAAAAAAAAGGTCTCTAGAATTACAAATGCAAGAAATTGATGGAATGAAGTATGGTAGATGTTCATCTAAGTTTATTTTTGCACAAAATTTCACTATTAACCATTGTAACATTTGCCTTTTAGCATTATTTCTTGGTTTGAATTTTTATATATTGAGATTTAATATTTTTTAATCTTTTTAGGGGCTCCAAATAAAAAGACCAATTAACCGTTAAGTTGCGACCCTGACAGTAAATTGAGAGCAAGCATGCAAAGTATTTTGTGCCGCATTTGTTGAATTTGCCGGCTTAAACTTACTTTATACACTCACCTTCCTATGGGTATTTACACCGAAAACTTGGATAACAGATTATCCATATATTTAGCGTTAATTTGTAAATCAAAAATTCTTATTGTTTATAAATTTAATCGGCTATATTTGTGTACGTAAAAATGTAGACTATGTTTGAAAAAAAACTATTTCTATATTTTGATTATACTTTTTTATAGCAGAGCCTTACCCCGTCTTGAGCATTATAAAAATATTCTGGATTTTATAATAACAGGTAAAAAAAAATTACCAGAATTAGGCTAAAATGTTAGCATATGCCATATATGCACTTTTTGTAAATTTCTCCAATATTTTAAATTTAAAAAAAAATAACAATAGCTCTGACAGAAAATAAAAAAGCGTTTTGCATCGCAAAAAGTCGCTTTTTTAGTTATTTTTAATGTTTTCATGCAATTTTACGCATGCTTTATTCTCTTTTAATTTTTTTACGGGTAGTTTATACCTAAATAAAATCAGCTTGTGTAATTTTTTTATTTTTTAGTTTTTGAGCTAATGTGACAGTAGATTTTTATACTGTAAAAAAGGTTATTCCAAATTTATTTCTCTAGTAGTATTTCATAACTTCTATAAAATATTAAGAATTTAAAAGGTTAAAGATACTTTTTGCACAAGCCAAACAAGCCCTTTGCGTTTTACATAGAGGAAAACCACACGAAAGCTAGAACTGTTCCTATTTGCTCTGCGAGTGCCCTTGGGTTTTTTTATAAGAAAGCACTACCTAAATTTTAAAAACTACTTAACATTACAAATCCTGTCATCAAACACAAATAAAAATATATTTTTATTGTAGGTTAATAGATTACAACGGCAATATAAATAATCACAAAATTTAAATTTTAACTCAATTGTCTAACATTGGGATATTTAGACCCCCTACAGAACATGATCGCACTACAGCAGTACTTGTGTATTATAAAAACTATTTACGTGTTTTTTTGCAATTTGAAAGCAACTTCCGAGTTTATTAAATAGTAAAGTTGTATTTCATAAAGTATATTTTTGCTTTTACAGTTTATTTCTAAAAAAAAAAACTTAGCGTAATGTTGTTTTTTGTATTTTTTGCGTTATTACTGACAGTAATGTCTTATTTATTGGTATGCATTTTTTTTTAGAGTTCTATAATTCTTTTATTAAAAAATCAACTAAATCGAAAAAGTATTCGCAAAGTGGTAACTAAAAATATTTTTTTTTACTAATATTATTAGAACACGATATATTTTTAACATAAATCTGTAAGATGGGTAAATACACTCCTAATTTAGAATGAATTTATTTATTTTTGAAGGGGGGCTTACCAGTTGTGTTTTTCAGCGGGGCTATGGGGGGCTGAGCCCCCCCCTGGAAAATTTTTTAAGTTAACATTTTTATATCTAAAAGAACACATTACATTTTTTAATCATATTTATTTTTCGAGCCCATATCGTATAGATAATTGACTCCCCCCCAAAGATAATTGGCCCCTTAAACTGGGGCAAGAAAAAAAAAATCCCTAAAATAAAAAAAAAAAGAGTTTAAATCATATACTATCATCAATATTTTCGATATATTGCATACTTGCTTGTTAAAACTTGTTTCCTAAAATTTCACGTTTCCTTTTTTTTCACCTTCAGTTTGACAAATTTTTATATTCGTGTATTTTATCAAAAGAAAACAAAAAATCTATCCCCCGCCTAAAGAGCCGAAATAAAAAAGCTTAATAAAAAGGCCGATAAAAAGGTCGAAATTTTAAATGGGCCGAAAACAAAAAAGTCCAAGACTAAAAGGGCCAAAAACAGACAAGGTCTATGAGTAATTTAGTCCAAAAACAACCTTGGTTGAAAATTTTGGGTTTTTAATATTGAATTGTTATAATTGATGTATGGATCAAATAAATTTCGGTTTTTTTAGTTTTGGTCCTTTTTTTGGCCCATTAAAATTAGTTTCTATCTAATGTTCGGCTTTATTAAATAGCACGCTTATTGCGGCCATTTTTTCGGTCAGCAACAAAAAGGCCAACAGAAGTACATAAAACAACAAGTTTTTACAACCAGAACGGAAAAATGTATGCAAGGTTTGTTATTACTGTAACTAATATAACATTGTACTATTTAAATAACTCAAAATTAGACCGGAGACTAATCATCTAAATATTCCCAAAAAGTCACAAAAATTTAATCGATTTTGCCATACAGAATGTCTTTTTAAAGATTAAACAACAAAAATATTTTACAGAAGCTATATAGAAAAAAATAAAAAAAGAAAAACCAACACATCATTATGATTCAAATGCAGAGTAAAACAACGGAAGTGAGAATAATATAACTAAAGTAGACGCAAAAAACAAATAGCAATAATCTTTTAGAAGCATTATTCTTTATGAGATATATGTAGTGTTTTTACTACAAAAAACTATTTAAATCGTTTCAAGTCCGATAACTGTAAGAAAACAGAAACAAATAAAAATTTAATATCTAATATGGGTAGATCGGCAAGACATTGCAATTATATTTGCCATCACGCTACAATTTTAAGATAGAAACACTATACTATAAAATTGATTAAATTGCATGGACATTTCAGTTCAGATTTTTTTTTTTACACTTGTAAAATTGCAAACTAAAAAAATACACTTCTTATATCCACCCGAGTATAAATTATAAAAAAATAACTCAGCATATAATTTTTACCTGTAATTGCTAATCTTGTTTATAAATGTATTTAATTTAGTAAAAGTTTGATTATGGTCATCATATTTGCGTATAAATATATTTGAAAAAAACTTAAATAGGTTTTTGAGAGCAATAACTCTATTTTCCACTCATTTTTTTGTATTTATATAAAGTTCTCAGGTAATATTGCATCCTGTGTTGCAACCTATTTATATTAACATATAATTTTTGCAATAACAAGTGAACTGCAAAACAAAACAAAAATAATCATAAAACAAGCACGGAAAAAAGTTGTATGTTTTCCCAGTAAAAATTCTGTAAGCAGGATTGTTTTTTATTTTATAATTACCAATATCGGAATTGCAAAATTAAAAGTTTAATTTCAACACATTTAATCTTTTGAATAAAATTGGTAAATTGAAGTTAAGAGTTTTTACCGCGCTAGTATAATTATATTATAATTTTAAAAATGAGTTGTCTGCTTTATTTTTTTTAGCAAGCGCAATTCTCTAAAATAAAATTTTGTTTTTCTTTAATTTTAATTTTTATATATGCGAATGTTTATTGAAAGCATTTTTTAGATTTGTAAAAAAAATTGTCTAGTTTTTTTGTGCTAAAAGTTTTATTTACGAGTAATTGATAACGCCTGGATCATATTCTGCATATTTTTATCGTATATATACGTATATAAATACTTCATTTATAAACACTACAGTTGACACTATCAATGTTTACAAAAAAATAAGTTTCACAACAACAAAAAAATTTTGCACAAAACAATACAAAGTCTAAACAAAATTTAAAGGTATCTTTGAATTATTATAATGTTTTACCTAATAACAAAACATATCTTTTTACCAAGGCAATTTTTTTTATTAAAAATGTAAGTTTTTTATACTTAACGGCTAAAATTGTCCAAGACTAATTTTTTTTTGTAGCCAGTTTTTAGTTTTGCTATTTCCAACGAAAAATTTTTAACCAGCAGTTTACAATGAGTTTGTATTTGTTTTTTGCCACTCTGTGTTTACCCACTACGTTTTTTAGCTTCGAGCTGGTCCATATTTTACCTTCTGAGCATTTAGCAACCTGTTAAAATACGGTGGTCAAGCTTCGGTTGCGTTCAAAACAAGTTGTGTAGTTTTTATATATTTATAGACTACTAAATTTACTTTTTTTGCTCTTTTATGTGCGTAGATTTATGTTTTTAACATTCATTTTTTTAGTGTGTAAAAAATAAATATATGTCAATTTGCAATCGTATTTTTTCTCAAAAAAAAATTATTTACCGGTTTAGTTATACATATATTTTTTTTTGTAAAAAAATCCACACCAGGCTGGTACCAAGGGAAACG
>JAQFYM010002571.1:0-22891 GCA_034694785.1 Agrenia bidenticulata
TTTCGGCCCATATATTTCGGCCCTTTGTCCCGTCACCGTTGCGTGCATTCGTTATCCGTTAGAATTTTTTTAATTTTTATTTTTTTTCGTTCTTGTTATGTATGTTTTACAGCTGTACCAAAACATTAAAATATAAATTGAAATTGTATAAGTAAAACATGAAAGATAATGATTTTACTTTTTTTGTTTTTATTAATTGTGTTACTGATAAAAATCCCCGTTTCTTGTTTACTTATGCTATTTATTTTTTGTGTTTCTCATCAACACGATGATATTTTGTTGTTTGTTAGACCAAGTAACATAGATGTAAAAGAAGTTATTTTACGCCATAATATTATCGTTATGTTACGTTTTGGGCTTTTAAAGTTCATTTTTTCTCTATTTGTCTATACATTTTCTCGATTTCTTTCTTCTTCATTTTCTGTAAATCACAAATCATCGATCTGATTTAAATCGCCAAAGAAGAATAAGGAGAACTTACATACTAGAAAACGAAATAAATTAACAAAGTTCACAATAAATATTTATTTTCTAAGTTATTGGTTAATATTCCACTCTTTTTTAACTTGGAAGAAATTATTTTTTATTTTGCCCCAATTTAAGGGTGAAGATTTCAACGGGGGTGCAATTTTTAATACGACAGGGGTCTTTTTTTTGTGCAGAGATTTTTTTCAATTAAAAAACCCAAAACAAAAAATTAAAAAACAATTTTTTTCAAAAATAAATTATAAACTGTAATACAGTGAAAAACAATGTTGTTAAGGCCAACTTTTTTAAAAAACACTGACTACCCCCTGGCTCAAAAATTCCTGGGTAAGCACTGTTTTGGGATAATATTAAAGCCTTTTTTTACCGACAAATTGTTGTATTATGTTTTTATCGTATAAAAAGATATTATAAAATTTTATTCATGAATTAAAACAATTATAACATATATGGAATTTATTAAGACATAACTATGCGTGCCAAAACAATTTTTTTGCAAAAATTAAAAAAAATACGCCAAGTCAGTTGTGTTATTTAGCACTAAACTTTACATAAACTTTATAATGTATAAAAACCACTATACTGCAATAAAAAGGGCGGACTTTTGGTGTCAATAACACTTCGAAATAAATCCGATAACAAAAAGTTTTCGCGAAGTGTCTCTTATTTTGTTTGTAAGATGTTTAACAAAGCTGCGCTATGTTACGGTATTTTCATATACAAATTAGTACAAAAAAAATTACTTAACAACTATGTATTTAAATTTTAAAAGTAGTAATAGTTGTTTATATTGCAAAAAAGTATGTTGTTATGTCTGCTTAAAAAAGGCTACCAAAAAGCAGTAAACTTTAGGACAAAAAAGTCGCCAAGGAACATCCCAAAAGGCATATAAAAAAATATCTAAATAACAACTAAACACTTTTTTACTGTGGATCGATTGCCGTTACATGTTAAGAATTAAACTTCACGGCAAGAAAAAAAAGATCAATTAAAAATTAATATTATTTTTAAAATATATTATTTCTGGAAAGAACAATGTTTCTTGCGTTTATCATATTCTAAGACAAAATCTTATCTACACATAAAAGTGTTTTTATTTATATTTACTCATTTATAATCAAATATAAAATCTTTTGTTAGTAAACAATACAATAGACGCAAACTTAACATTTTTCAATCAATCTCATCGTACATTTGCACACTGTAATATTAATTTAATATATTAAACAATTTCTAGGTAACAGCATCATAATGAAACGAGGAAACACAAGTATTAAATGCTGTGCGATGTAAATTTCTTACTATTTTTTTACATTTTAAAAATTTAATGCAATTTTTGGTATACAAATATAGATCTTAAAATGTAAACTTTGAGGACAACAATAAAAAAGCTGATTTATATGTTAATAAAATTACAAAATGCATTTTAACGGTCTATTGTTTTAGTTTCAGGATAGCATATCTTTCGCATTTTTAGTCCTGAGATATTCTTATCCCAGGATGTGAGAGTCCCTAGTTCGGCCTCTATGCGTCCACCTAAACGAAAAGTGCAAAACAGTAGTACACTATGAAAAGTCTGCTTCTCACCGCGCATATTTATGTCTATTATTTTAACGTAGAAAAGTTTAATATTAAATATTTTTTAGATTAATCAAAAGTTAATTTTGAAATCTTATAAGATAACTAGTTAATTTTTTCATTAAAAATACAGCCATAGTTTTTATACAAAAATATGGCAAAAAAATTTTGTGAAATTAACAAAAAGCAACTTTCTAACATTTTTTGCATTTAAAGCAAAAATACAAAGTACTGTACATATATATATAATGTTTGTGTATAGTTGTATACAAAACATCTTTTTTTTATTTTTGATACAGGCATAAGTTTTTGTTTAACACGCTAACAAATCAAAATATATAACCGTAAATACAACTCCGGACATCTAATATGGCAAAACCAAACATTACTTTTGATTAAGGGTAACAATAAAGGAGGAATTTACGGTAGGAATTAATATACCCTACAAAAAACAATACAAATAGGAATTATTTATAAGTTATAGTAAAAAGTAAAAGGTAACAATAAAGAAGCGTGTTTATATTTAGAAGGCTGTCAAAAAGTAGAAATTACACGTAGGAAAAAGAAAAAAGAGTAAAATAGTGAAATAAATACCTTTTCTTTGGAAATTAATTATTATATAAGTATTCAATACTTTATGATAGTAAAAATGCATAAAATAAAGTTTTTAAAGCGCAAAAGTAGCTTCGTGCTTAAGAAAAGTTTTCTGTTACACTTACAGTTCACACTTGCTTGTAAACCCAAGTTTTGCGAGTAATTATTCTTACTATTTTAGTTTGCCTTGTTTTATTTTTATCAATCTATATCAGATATGTCATCTATGGAAGAGAATGAAGAAATAAAATACATGTTTGAAATACATTAGACGCAGAGGCGGATCTAAGATTGAGGGGGACCTGAAGCACAAATATTTTTGACATAAAATCATTTTAAACTTTTTATTGCGTTTTATGTAACATTTATATTATTTTGTTTATCCAGTTATTTTTTATAGCACTATGAATCGATTTATGTAAAAAAAAAGTATATAATTACAAATTTAAGTCTGTCAAAAGCTTCTACAAGCATAAGAATTTGTTGTTTAAAAAAATTCTAATACTAAAAGCATACAAATTAAATTTTTAGAGATTTGATTTTGTGCGCAATTAAATTTGTTTTTTATAGTAAAAATACTGTATAAATAAAAAACAAAAACCAACAACCAAGTAACTAGAATATATTAAGTTTTGGCAATAGACATACAATACAAACAAAGCTTGTAAACACATTCAAAACTCTAAAAAACATTTGTTTGTCCACAAGTATTTTACGATATTTATAATGATCAGGTTTTTTGGGTTCTTTGAGTTATTATCTTTAAGTAAATCATGTTATATTTTGCTCAAGTATTCTTTTTTTTTTTCAATTATACAAACCCGTTCTTTGGTAAGGCGAGAATATAATACTTGCAGTCTTTAAACACTAATTTCTAGTTGGTGAATAAAGAAAAACGCTTAATACCGTCTTGCGGACTTTTTATTTTACACATGTACTACCCAAATAATCAATCCAAATATTATAAATGTATAATTTAAAAAAAGATTTTTTTACAAGAAAGACATTAATTCTACTAAAATAAATACGCCGTCAAAATAAAATATTCTATTTGCAATAAAATCAACTATAATATGCATATACTGCTATAAACAGTTTACGATGAACTTTTTTGTACAATATAAAAATCAGACAACACCAAAACTATCGCGAAACGAGGCAAACTACATAAATCAAATTAAAAACCAGAAAAAACCTGAAAAAACCAAAAAAAATGTCAAAGCCTAGAAAAAAAGTTTTAAAACTCGTGCAGCATAATAAACGGGTTTTTTATTTTCCTAAAGAATACTCAAATATAAATCTAACAGGAGCAATGCTAGAACTGCATATTGTGTAATAGTTTAGTATACTATGAATTTTTTGTAATAATCTTAAAGTCAACGTTCGTTGGTTTTTAAAATAATTTTGTTGCAGTAAATTTCTTTGTAATGTTCTTGATTTAAATTACTTAATACTTTGCAATGTTCTTTTTTTATTTTATAACCATATATACCAAAAAATTAGGCGTTTACAGCCAGGGTTAAAGGTTTTTAAAATTAACATAAACCGAACCAAAAGTCAAAATAAGTGTACCAAATGCATTTTTTAACACAAACTTAATATTTACTATCTATAAACTCATTAATACGTACAATTTTTGTAAAATTATATTTGTTTTAGAAGTAGTTTTATGTCTACTTTTGATAACAATCCAGATGTTTTTACAACCATAACACATTTTACTATAATCTGTTATGTTTTTTATTTTGGGGACCCCTAATTATGCGGGGCCTCTTGCCCAGCGCCCCGAGCGCCCATACATAGATCCGGTGCTAAAAAACCTTCTTTAATATATATATCATACTACTAAGTACATATATAATTGGTATATGCATTTGTATTGGCTTATTATTATCGATATAGATTCACTTCCTATCCATTATGATTTATGGGTGGTAGACATTTATTTTTCGATAGAAAACTACCCTTATATACGCCATAAAACAAAAATACGCAAGTAAGCTAACATTTGGCTTTTTTGTACAAGATGCAAAATTTTTTTTTTTTTTGGTTTCATGTTGTTAGGGTTCTATGGTCCTTAAAATAAATACCAACCAAACCGTTGACCCCTACTTATGAGTTAATAAAAAATCGCGTATTCGTCAAGCCACAAAAGAAGAACTACTTATTAGTAGCTACATGTCAGAGCTGATTATTTACATCTAGAACATCCCGCTGATGCACTGTATATCTCATATTCAAAACCACAGAAAAATTGCGAACTTGTTTAAGAAACGCGCCAATATCATCTGTTTATAATTTTAGTATTGTTAACTAATCAATAGTTTTTTTTAATTTTTGTCGTTGGTATTATACAGAAAAGCATTTAACACGGCAATTTAAAAATATACGTAAATAATTGTAAAGATATACAACGCAAACGACCGATTGATACAAAAATCACCAGTAAAAACCTTGTGAATATATTAAATTTACTGTTAATTTATATCTGTCGCTATCTTGGGTAGTTTTTTTTTATAAATTTATATAAAAAAGTTATAAAGTTAAATTGGACAAAAAAGTCAAGCACATGTACTAAAAAAACCTGCACGATGACAATTTGTACACCTGTGGATTACCTGTACCTTGTCATTGATATTTTTGCTACAAAAAAATCAATGCATGAAAAACTTTAAAAGCCTAAATTTATATTTTATATCATTTTTTTTGTTATAAAGACATGCAATACTTGTACGTTTTTACGTTCAGTTGTTTTTTTTTGCGTATTTGGTACAGTCTTATCAGATGTGTTTATGTAAAATTTACCAAGTCTGTTTATTTATCAGCAATTTTTTGAATCCCGAAAGTAGGCCCTTTGACAAGGTACTGTGAAAAGATAATAAAAATTAGAATTGTTGCTTGATGAAGAACAATACTGTACCTTTGCAAAAATCAAATGCATAATAGATAAATACTTAAATGCTAAAAGACTAAATAGCAAAACTGGTTGCAAATATTCAAAAGATATCCGAATATATAAAACCTTTTTTTATAAACCTGCAGTACCTGTGTAGCTAAAAAAGAGCAACACAAAAATTTTACATGTTATATATCGATACTGGCGTATGCAGTATTTTTTTGCGCATAGTTCTCGGTCAAGTAGAGAATTTTAGTTTTCTGAAAATTGTCCCTATAAAAACTTTTTATAATTTTTTAAGACTAAAAAACAAGCAAAAAAGAGGTTCATAGCAAGGGTTGTGTTTTTTGTATATAAATGGTCTTTTTTAAGGCAGAAAAAGCATTTTTACGGTGGGTTGGTTAGGGGTGAACCAATTTGGCCATTTATACCTCTTCCAGTAGCCAAAGAATTTAAAAAGACCACTGGATTATTTAATGCATGCACAAAGGCAAATTAGGCTTAAAAAGGATCTGTTCCATAGTAGTAAGTTCTCAACAATGAATATAAAAGAAGGCAATACAGGTTTTTAGCAAACGAATGTTGTTGTAAGTTTACTTACGTTAATTAAAATCACGAGTAAATGATTATGAGATTTTTTGCGATTTGATGGTGAATCTACATTCAAACTGTGAAATCATATTTCTTAAATGAATGATAATACTACATTGACAATTTAATATACAAAAACATAAAAAATTAACAGTTTTGCAGAAAGATATATTAATCATAAAAACCACAATATAAATTATGTAGAATTTATTATGATATTGTATAATATATAAATAAATTGCATTCTGGTATGTACAAAGCTTTACAAACTTACAAAAACACAACAATGAACTTGTTTTACTTATTGTTATCAAACTTTTTAAGTTCATTGTAGTTAATTTTTCTATTATATAGCCTTATTCATTATTTCCATTGCTTTTTGTTAATCGTTTACAAGTTTTAGTAACAGTTCCATATATAAAACAAAGCCTGACTTACATCGATATGATGTTCTAAATTAAACAAGAATTATCATGGCCTCTGTTGCAATAGACTTATAAAATTCAACAAAATAACAATACTGTACTAAATAAATGTTTCGATATGTTTTCTCTTGTTAAAATTGTTTCTTAGTATAAAAAGATCTTTTAAGCTGCAAAAGTGAATCTTGTGGGCAGAACCGGATTGTTTTAGCATAATAAAACAATTCAATCATTTTTTTCTTGCAAACAGATTTGTCAAAAGACTTGTAAAATTATACAAAAGACCATTTAATACATCTAATATTTCATTCGTAAAATTTTTCGCAACGTTGAATGCATATATTTTTAGAATAAACCTTAAATCTTCAGTTTTTATGCATTCAATTCACAATTCTATTTCAAAGATAAAGTGTGTAATATAAGTTGTTTAATATATAATACTGTTATCATAACCACGATACAGTTCTATTCAATGAATGTAAATAACCATACAAATCACACAGAAATGCTATTTTATGAGTGCATTCAATACAGTAAAACCCCTGTATACTAATCCTCAAATTTATTGGAACCACTTTATATTAGAATTTATTTTATATGATCTATTCTATTAATAGAAAATAATTCTATACAGAACATCTTTAAAATTCAAAATCAAGACCACTGCACGTGAAAACGTTTTTATTTATAACATGGTCATTTTTTTATGCAGTAGAGTGTACTATGTGCGTCTTTGTACAAATTTATCGCATTTTTCTGAACCCCTCTTTCCCTCCTTTTTTTAAATTAAGGCTCTAGAAGTATTTTTTTTTGAAAAGCATCTACCCCTTTATAAAATGTCGAAATAGAGAAAATCTGTAGAACTTACATAAAAGAAAGCAGTTATCTAGCAAGCAGCCTTGATAAAAGATAAAAAGATCGTAGCAGCTCAAGTTGTTGTTTTAGTTTCAGCAGTTTATAACATCTGTAAAAATAAGGACCAAATTCCTATTATTTCCTCAAGGTCAAATTTTTTAAAAAGACAAAAGCCTAAAAAATTCTCTCAGATAATTAATTATATTTCAAATTTATAAAAGAGTGTAATGATGCTAATTTCCCAATTTCCAGTTCCCATATAAAACTCGAGGCTTATGATGTTAATAATCTTCTAAAGATTTCAGATTTTAAAGCATCCAATGGATAATAGATAGCTTCGAAAAAATATGCAACCTTATTAGTAAAATCCAGCATGGTGAAGCCGCAAGCGCAAATAAGAATGAGCCTATCAGTATCTATAGCAAGTAAACAGAATTTTTTTTTGGGTATTTCAAAGACGATATTTCTAATGTCGATGAGACTGGGTTGGTATGAAGGTTACTGCCTGACAAGACAATTGTAGACAAAGAAGAAAAGAAAAGTGGTTTTTAATTATCTAAAGCACATATTACAATAACTCTTGTAAGAGCGTACGTGGTCACAAAGACACCCTTACTATTATAGGGTCAAGTTAATCCCTAAGATGTTTAAAAAATGTTAATTTAGTTTTATGAACTAAAAATACTATTCTAATGATAATGCATGGATGACACGAAATATATTTGAGAATATTCGTAGGCAATAAAATGATAATTTAGTTCTAAAACACCGAAAAATTATTTTTTTTATGGATAATGCCACAACACACAATATATCCCTGCCTAGGAATATCAGGTTTGCTTTGCTTCCACCCAGCATTACTTCTCTCATTCCGCCTCTTGATCAAGGGATTATCAGCTCATTAAAGACGCTCTACAAAAAGTAATTTCTAATCAAGATTTATAATCAATTTAAGGAAGATAAAGTGTTGATTCTAAAATGACTGTATTTATATCACTGTTTTCGATTGTCGTCTTAGCTTGGATAACGTCTAAAAAGAAAATATTACATCATGGTTTTGAAAGCTGCATATAGGCAATCCAAATGTTAAAGCAACTGAAAATATAGTGGATATTAGTTTGTATCCATTAATAGATGAATTGTAAGATCTTAATTTAATTAAAGAATATTTAAAGGGTGAAGAGTACATTAATCCAAACTGTGAGAATATTGTAAATGGGACTTTTCAATTAAAGAAATATGAAAGTGATCACGAATGGGCTGTTCGATAAGTTTAGATAATAAAAACACTGATAAATATGCAGTAAAGAAATATAGGGAGGCTTCCAAGGTGGCATAAGCAAATGGAACAATTATTTTCATAAAAATTCTATATGTTTTGTTGCTTTGGTACAGAAAATGATACAAAAAATAAATGAAATGCATCAAAAAAAAAAAATTAATAAGTTAAAATCATTTATTTATCATTCACATTTTATTTTCAATGCCTAAAAGATATACCCTTTATAATAGAATTCTAAACAATAGCGGTAAAATACTAATAAATCCTTTTTTCTTTTCTACTATACATACATGGTTTTACTGTATTGTCAGACAAAGCTAAATAGTAGAAATGTTTGTATTCCGAAAAAAATTTCAAAGAGGTTTTATATTTGTCAAATGCCCTATTGAGAGTAAACCTAGTAAAAGCCAGCGAACCCGATTGTAATATAAAAGTGGTTTATGTGGATTTTAATTATTGATTTCATATATTTCGGGAAATTGTTGATTTCTTAATGGGATCTTTATTATGAATTTAATTGCAGAATAAAACTTATCAAACACTGAATTGAAGTCATTACTCAAACATTATGCAACGAGAACTTGCCTTTGTAAAAAACAGTGTATTGATTTAACATATGCATTTTTTTGTGAAATTTCTGCAATGACTCCGTCGCGCTCCCGCTGCATCACTGAAACCTCATCTGAACGAATACCGCCCGATTTATTATAGTAAAGATTATTGAGTATGTAATATGTATTTGAGAGGGTAAACACGTCAATACACAGCATGTATATTTGAGTTCTTTACAGCATAAATCAGTATTATTATAAGCTTAATTTTGTAATTATCTAATGTAACATATGCGTTGTGAATGCATGGAAATATCTGTACTTTCGTCCAACTATATTGAAAAAAAAACTGATGCTTGTGCTTCCGCTAGCATTTTAGTTTCTATGTAGTCTCCATAAGGAATGCTTTTTTGCTTTATTATTTTTTCCATATGATATTTTTTGAACCTTTTTCACCCTTTAGTTCCAAAATAAGTTTTGAATGAGGATATTAAAAAAGATTTATTGCGCTGTTCTCCAAATACACGAGGATAACCAGAAAAGTCAAAATCACGAGTTATCTTGGATTCAAGATACTTCGTTCCAGGGTTTTATGTTCAATACCATCTTTTGAATAAGAAATCGTCTCCATGAAGTAAAATGCTATTATCATGGCATATGATGACACTTTGTAAATACTCTCGTATTAAAATATCAGAAAAGATTTTTGGAAGCTGCAAATTATTTGGCTTATGCATTTTACGCAATGAAGATTCAATTTATTTCGATGCATTGAGTTAGGCGAAAAATATTTATGACAGAAAAGACAATATGAAATATAATTATTGGCTTTGACAACAAGGTAGAATCAAATTGCAAAATATCAACAAAAGAAAAATCGTTTGTAGGACTTTTTATAATACTAATAGATGAATTCAATTTGATCATACAGACTTTGTATAGATTATTAAAAACCAAAAAGACAATTCATCTAGACATAAACAAAAGCAAACCATATAAAACTGGCCAAATACCTAATTGGTAAAACACTGGGTTGGTTAGACCCTTCTACCCCTTCTACTTTGTGTAATCGTTAGAAATTGCAAAAAATATACAAAAAAAATGATTTTTTAGCATTTCTACGTTCCGTTTATACTATGTAACGTCATCCAGCTAGTTATAGGCTCTTTTATAGCTATATAACGCATGGTTGCCTGTCAGATCGCTTGCCAAGTAGTATGCGCAATAGATCCATCGAACCGAACTGTAAACATGGACAAAATGCAAAACTATTGCATGCTTTAATATTTACATTGTTTCATAAAAATCTATTTTTAAGTTTTTTCATATAAAAGAAAAAAATTAAAATCTTTTATTTTTTCATAAAAAGAAATGTATATTTACATCCTTATATGTGTGTAAGTATAAAATTAATTCTTACGTAATATGCTGAAATATTTTATATGTGCCTATTATTTTAAAAAATGTAGAAAACGAAATCTAACTAAAAATTAAAATTTTTTTATATAAAATAAAATAAACAAAACAAATTTTTTTATAAATATAATCAAATCGTACCAGTTGTTTCTTAAAGCGTAATATAATTAGATAAATGTCAATTTTTTTTTCATTTATCACATGATAGAAATATGAAAAGGAATTTTTACAGTTGAGTCGTTTAATTTTTTTTTATTAGTGTAAAGTTCAAAAAATCCATTATATATTATTACAATTCCAGTGTAACAAAATATCTCATTTTGTTAACTTTCTTGAAATGTCAACAAAAAATGTCTACCATTTAAATCGATGACATCAGAATACTTTATATACAACTTAACCAATTTTGAACAAATTGTAGCTTTTGTAAGCCATACAAGCATGATAAAATTTTTGCATTAAGTAAAGCTGACCCAAAAATCAAATATAGATTGTTTAAGTACTTATATTATAACATCTACAAAAAAAGTTATTACAAAGCAAAAAAGGGTGTTTAATACATTTTTAGACATTTTTATACAATTTTACACGCACAAAAAAATAGATTTCAAACTTCGAACATTTTGTTTTGCGTAAAACTTGCTTTAACAAAAGTTTACAATTTTGCATATATATACGCAGTATTAAATTAAAAAAATGTTATTGTAGGTCATCATGTGTTTACAACTATGCTCATAAACAAGATTTTTTTCCAAAGCAACCACTTAAAAAATTTTTTACTAGTATATTATTAGTAATTACTATTCAGTTTAATTATATACATAAAATAACAAGAAAGATTAATTAGAATCCCTACCATTATATAAAGCATTAAAAATTATTAGTAATTGTTTTTTCGATGGTAAATACTTTAAGTAAATTTTTTTTATGTGTACATAAAAAAAAATCACTAAACGATAAAATATGCAGTTATTTTGTTATATGTGTATTTCCTGTATCGAATTGTTGATATAGGGGAAAAAATAAACGTCATACCACGCAAACCATTTGTAATAAATGTAAAAATAAACTCTACATAAGTATTGGGATTTTGCTTCTTTGTAGAAAAAAATTGCAACGATGTGAAAAAAATAAATGGTTATTTTAATCGTAAACAAAATATTTAGTTCTACAAGATTGAAAATAAAATGGATATAAAGGGGGGCGTCGCTGCTTAGACAAGCAAAAAAAAAACATTAGGGTGCACTATAATTGATAGAAAAACATCATACTTTAAATATACAAATTTATTTATAAACCTGTTTACACATTTTCTCGACTTGAAAGCGGTTTTCTGTTGCTATTTTTTACAAGGAATTTATCTAAATATATGCATTATACGTTTTACTTTTATATTACAAAATCATTTTTTGTAGGTTTAACTGACATTAATCAAATTTTGACACTAATAATTGCACAATAATTGACTATTTTTTAACCAGTATATTTTTATTTTCGAACTCAAGCATTGTTAAAAATCATAAAAATGTATATTATAATTTATTATTAACGTGTTTTTTATCATGTACAAGTAACGTTTCTTTTTTTCTACATCGATTTTTAGACATAAATGTACACACTAATTGGTGTCCTATTTAATTCGTAAAAAAAACGTTTTTTTTGTGCGTTTTTTTAATGAAAAGACATCTGCAAAAAAAAATGAATATATATTAAATATACAGCATTTTTTTTTGTTTCATAAAAATTTAATAGTTTATGCAGTACCCTAAAAATATTATATGTACTACAGGCTTTAAACATGCAGGCAATAGTCTGTTATTAAATTACTAAACTATGTCGGTTTAACATTGTTATGTTTTTAAAAGCTAGTTATTTTGCAAAAAAACTATTGTTAGAGTTAATTAAATGTTTTCTTTTGTAAAATATATCTGACAAAATACGCGTATCCTATATTTTATATCAAATGAACAAGCAAAAAGATCAAACTTAATATTATAAGGTTGTATGTTCTTAAGAATCGTAAATGTCTAAAATATTCTTCTCATCAACTATTACTATTAAACTATATAATAGTGTCACTTTCAAAAATGTACCATAGTTTTGCACTTAAGGATTTTTTAAAAAAAACACCACATTATATGAATAAATCTAGCAGCTAACATTTCATCTAAACAGAGATGATAACTTTTTTATAAATATTATTAAAACATCAACTTGTAATAATATTGAGCCTCATCAACAATGTGTGCATTTGCTGTATAAATCACCTAAAATATTAGTATTGTGTGTCTTTGCGGCTGTCTAAAACCGTAAAAGGTGTAATTATATTTTATACTTAACGACGCAAATAAAAACTCACTGCACAGAGTAGATGCGTATATGTATACTGCCTTTTTGCCTATAAATAACAGTTATTAATACAAATTACAACAACACAAATAATTTCCGAATACAATATTTTTAGATATATTATAAAATTATATGTATTGTCTTGTCTTACGGTATAAAAAGTGCCCAATGCATTATCAACAATATAGGTTTATCGTTGTTTTTAGCAAAAAATTTTGTGCAATTGCGCATGTTTTCTAACCTATTTCACGTCATAATCGATTGTTTTCCAGTTTTTTTCAAAAAAAATATTGACGCAGTGGTTTAATACTATATTATTTTTTACTCAAAGGCTCAATACGGACCGGTATGGTCCGGTAAAGTCCATGTACAATTTAAATTATCAAAATGCTCGTAAGGACCTTTACCTAGTTTATAATTATAGCTATTATGGGCGGAAAAATTATCGATCGTTCATATATGAAGCCTGCATTGTCCCAGCCCGGGAAAAGCCGTTCCGTTATATTTTATGAATAAGATAACCCGGCCCAGACTGAGCCTGTAAATACCCGAAATTACCCGCTCCGTTTTTTATTAGCTGCAAAAATTACTAAAAGATGAATTTCCCGAGATTTAAGCTATACATATTGTAACCTACAACGTAACATAAAAAAAATACCTGTGTGGTAAATGTGTGTAAAACTAACTTTACTTTCTATAATAAGCAAATAAAAACGTTTTTTTTTGTTCCTAAATCACATTTCAGCGTCTTATGTGAGAATTAACCTATATTATGCGCGATCTTAAGAGCAAAATACGCATATTTTCATTTTTTGTTTTTGCCCGCTATGCATCAGATTTTTTTTATCCCGCTTGAAACTAGAGGTTTGCATCAGACCGGACCGGACCGCTCCGGACCGAAAAATTTGTGTAAAATAAAAGAAAAACCGGACATGACCGGACCTGCAACAAGAACCGGACCGGAAGATCGGACCGGTTCAAGATGCGAAAAAAAAATAAATGTCAAATCTGTCACAAGACCCCAAAAATCCGTGTGGAACCGGAACGGACCGCGTTTTGGTTTTGTACGGTCCGGTCCGGGTTTTTCCGGTCCAGTGCGGATCTCTACTTAAACCCCTCCCACGGGCCGGGCCGGGTCGGGCCCCATATTTCCGGGCTAATGCAGGTCTCTAGTTCATATTACCATATAATACGCAATACCCTTGGGGTAATGGGAAATGCTTATAAAAATGAGTAAAATTAAATATGCATACATATTATAGGGTAATTGCCAAAGCTTCCGAATATAGTATGCAAAAATATGGAATTCAATTTTTCGCGTTCCATCCATAATGGAAATAATGGTATTGCCATATATAAACGATTTAATTTACATTTTTTCTACTTTCACATGTATTTTTCATATAAGAACAAGGTTTTGGCATTTTCAAAGCTTTTTTACAGTCTAAACTATTGCATATAAAGTTTTACTTTTTTAAAACAAATAAAAATAATATTATAAATGACATTAGAGAAAGAATATATGTTTACTTAATATTAACCCAAAAAAATTCATACGCATAGAAAAAAAGGTATAAATTATAGTCTTTCCTCGCATTTCAGTCGACTTCTTGCAGATGTAAGAAATAAGGTTTGTATAACCCTTCCAATTTTATTGTGATCTTTTTTTAAAGCTTTGTACACACTGGTTTGTTTCGATGTTATTAAAGTAAAATTTTACTTTTATAAAGTCTTTTTAGTCATAAAGGAGTATAAAAAATATTGGAAACATATGGAAAAGAATTAGCTCTTGCATAATGGCCATACAATATATGACCAGGGCTTCCAAATATTGTATGGCTATATTATAGCAGGGGAAAAATTAGTTTCCCCCATATATGGAAGAAAAAAACCCGAATAATTTGTCATATAAACTGCATTTTTTATTTATTAATAATTAGCCGTAGCTTTATACGTAGATTTCTACTTTTGATTGCACCTTTAAATGTCTCACATATCTCACGGAGCAATGCTTTTTCGAAATTTAAAAGAATGAGCAAAAACAGCATAAACATTAAGTTTTAAGATATGGCTAGCTTAATAAAAGTTTCACCATAAAATTTATAAATAAATGTTAAAAAATGTGAAGACGTTCTATTTTATTGTACAAAGATGGACTCATATAGTAAATCAATGCAAAAAGCGCATTAGAAAAAAAACACTTTTTTTACTGTGCTGTTTTGTGACTTTACATGGCAATTTTTAAAATTTAATCATCCATATTTAAAAAACAAAGATAAATATTTCAATAAAAAAAATAATGCAATGCACTGTAAAAATGTATTCTGAGGCTACTATTATATTTATTTATATTAATTATACAACTGTCACGCAATGTTTTGACAACTTATATTTTATATATACTTTATTCCAAAACTATTGCAGCAAAATATAAACGAAAAAATAATTTTCAATAATTTTACTGTAAATACCTAATACAGTGTATTGGAATTGAAAAAGTACATAAAAATGTAATAGCCTAAAGTTTATTCTGTCTAAAATGATATATTACATAAAAGTATTTATACCGAAAAATATCGGTTAAACACCGGTTGTACTTGTCTTATTGATAAAATTAAGATATATCTGTATTTACTGTTCCAACAATTCAATTTTAATCATCAATAGTTTTGATTGCCAAAAAGCATGGATTTTTACAACGTTATATACACGAGAATTGAAAAAATAGTTGCAGTAACTTTTTTTGATAAATCTGTCGAAAAATATAGATATGGTAAAATATGGAAATCCATTTCCCCCATATATGGCATATATTATATGGCCATATATGCGTATGGCCATAAGTATTTCGGAAGCCCTGTATATGGCCATATATGGACGATACAATTTTTTTTCAGTAGCCCTGGTAATTGCTAAATAAGGGGGGTGTTTAATTTGTAACTCATAAAATATATACAAAATGACCACAAAAACTAATCGAAAATATATAAAACAATATTTTATCATCATTTAAGCAATTTTTTTTTGAGAGTTCATAAGCATTCCATAGGGGTTGCAGTTAGGTCTATGGTTTGAGGCAATGCGCATATTTTTTAAGAAAAGTTTATAAAACGTACCATATTTGGGGGCGGGGGACTTTCTTTATTTTTAACCACCGGGTTTTTTACTTCTATTTTTTACCTACTTAGAAATGATTTTTATGGTTTATATTAATGTAGGGAAAAATTGAAACCCACTATTTAACAATTACTGATTTTATATAGTGAAACTATAGAATTTATAAAATAGTCAGAAAAATTAACGGATAGTTCTATAAAACCTATATCGCTGACTTTTTCTCTAAAAATGTCGGTTGTCTCACGATTCATGTCTTTATATAAGATACAAAAAGTAAAAAAAAAATATCATATGTTAGTATTACACTAAACTAATTGTATAATTTATTCAAGGAATCACTTAAATCATTATTACATATAATGTTAAATAATATAGCGCTAGAAGTGTGCCATTCGTCCCCCCTAAATTGGGGCATACAAAAAAATGGCCCTCTTGAAGGCATCAAAATAGATAAATGAGGATAGAATCATGGAATATAATATAATGTAAAGAAAAGAAAATAAGTATAAAATTATTAATGATGACCCTGTCCCTACGTAAAAACCTTTTCCCTAACCATCTTCTCCCTTCTGAGCCTTTCATTGCCGAAATGTTGCTTAGGGTTGGTTTGTGTGGGAGGTTTTGGGTAGGGGGTAGGGTTAGGGTTAGGGTCAATTAATCAAATTATTTTGTGGTGTATTTATTTTTTTGTGATATTTTTGTTCAAGTAAGTAACCTTCCCCTTATTTTAACCTTATTTTCTGCCCCAATTTAAGGGGGACGAATTCTACACTTTTACCAATATAGCTAAGCATTCTTGCATTGAAGTTGTTACGTTGTAACTAATCACTAGGGTTGAAAAAATTGGCAGAGTTTTAAAGGTATGTAAAATATAATATAATATCATATACATATGTGGGGTTTTACAAGTAAAATGCAATAATCATGTCGGTCCCCTTATCCCGAATATCCCCCATGCTCTTTCATCGTCCTTTGTGTAATATATTAGCTGGATATAATTTATTGTAGCTGAATAATCTCTATGGAATTCCTAAAAAGAACATACCATGGAATTACATAGTTCGAATTTCTTACATAATAAGAGATCATTTGTAAATATATTACTTAAAGCTATCAATTTAATTATTTACCAAGTTAATATAAATATTTACTTCATGGTAAATTCTATAAATTTATGAAAAATTTCGTGCAAAAATAACAACTTTAGGATAAAAAAGACAATTATTTATCAATTATTTTATAATTATATCACAATAAACACATTTTTTTTTTTATATTTTTACATGCTGGTTTGTACTTGTTTCTTTGCAAAACATAGATTCTGCCAATTTTTTCTTAACTATTAATCTCATTAGTGTGTTAATCCTTTCATGGGTATAACTTCACTTTTAAAAATTCAGACGTTTTTAACAAATTTCATATAATAAATCATTTTTCATTTTTTCAAGATTTTTCTTTTGTGGCTTTTTTACTCTTTTTATGTCCCATTTTTTTATTTTCTATATATTTTGTTGTTTTCTTACCCATCGGAGACATGATGATTTAGCCGCCCCAGACTGAAAGTTGAGGAGATGCTCTGTCTGATCTTCCATTAATATTTATAATTTGTAGAACATGTTCTATGATTCTTTTTACCATTTTAATTAATTTTGTAAATTTTTTATGCCAATTTTATTTGCGAGAAACCATATCTACAAACATCGTTTTCAACGTCTCGACAGACCTTTCCTCACTCAAGCTGCTCTCACTCAAATCCGACCTCAACATCCCTGTTAGCAGCCCCATCTCACTCTCAAACTGCGCAAAGCATCCCAAGCTCAATCTCATCATTTCACATAGTCTTAGTTTAAATGAGTTCATATCCTCTATGGAGAAGAATGCAATCTGGATCTTCTTTTCCCAGTCAATGTAATACTTTAAACATATGGATTTATTTTCTGTGTTGAATCTGAGATTCGGAACATCCTTAATGCATATCTCAGCAATCTTAACTGGCTTCTTGTCCACTATAATGTTTACACTCAGTACATCATCCTCAATTGTTAGTTCAAGGCTGGTGTTCTGATGCGTGAAGAAGTGCATGTACTCCTCTGTTTGGATCTCCTGGTTTACATATTGGCAATTGGAAATGACCTTGCTGTGCTTAAGGAGGAGCTCGTATGTTGATGTGTGGAAGTGCTTGTCATAAGTTGTGACGAGATTGGATATCTTGAATGGCCGCCAGGTAAATCGCATTTCATGCAAACAATAACCCGGTTAAAACAAGCTTTGCATAGATAGATATAAGGAAAGCATAAATGCATAAAAGATGGTGATGATTTAAGTATTAAAATTGATTGCATAAAATATGATGGTTTATGTAATAAAACAATACACATACTATAATGCAATAATTTTCGATACCTAGTTAAAATTTAAATAATTATATATGCACAAATATCGAATGCATCGTTGTAAAACGAAAAAATAAGAAAACTGTGTTTATATATTAATATTTATGCCCCTACAGAAGTTACTAATACGGGTGGAAAAATATATAGAAAAAATAAAAGGGATCACTTCCTATGGCCAAATGGAACAAAATCAGAAAAATTTCGATTCGTAAAAAACAAAGGAAAAAATAAGTTTTTATTCTATTTTACTATTTCTATAAAAACACTAACACTAACATTAACCTTATTTTTTTATTGTTAATATTTAATTATCATACCTAAACTTCAAAAGTATCTGTTAAGCTTATTCATTAATTATTTAATTTCACAAAAGTAATACTTTTTATGGTGTGTTTGTTTTAAAAACAACGAATGTAAACACTATATAGCGTAAAATCTAACATAAGGGGACTAAATATGAACATAAGTCCCATTAATTATATATTAGTAAAACTTCATAAAAACGTTATGGTTTTATTTTACGGTCATATAATTTTAGGAAACAATTTGTTTTTTACTTATTTAAATTTATTAAGGTGTTAAGACAGTAGTATTTTCTTAAATAAAATAGAATAAATGGGTCAAATAACCTTTGTAAAAAGTATATTATTTGTAATAAGATGTTTAAGTTTTCATGCATGTAATATTACCATGTATTTAAGCTAAAAAAACAGTGTCATTTTTTTAATGGATATGAACTAAAACACCCGTGACCAAGTTTGCCGCAGAAAACACACATTAAATAAGTTTTCTATTCATATTATGATACTCGAGCTAATTGAATGCCAATAAGCATTTGCCAAAAAAAACAGAAGGCGCTATAGCCATATAAAAGCATTGTACCTTGTTTGCGTGGTTCAAAATAGTAAAAGAATCACTTAGCGAAACACTAGTGCAGTTTGCTTAAGTTGATGAATTAAAAGATAAAAGCAAACACGTAATATAGCTGATAGACAGTGGCGTAACCAGGGGGGCAAAGGGGGCAAATGCCCCCCCCCCCCCTAGAAAAACTTACGCCTGATTTAAGAGGGGGTTCTTTTTTGGGGCGTATAAAACCCCCGAAAATCATACTTTTTAAAAATTTGTATTTTTTAAATTTTTTTTAAATTTTTTTTATAAAAAACAAAAAAATATTTTTTTGTTGTTTTAGCTCATTTATTTTTTTTCGCCCTATCAAAAAACAATCCTGGTTACGCCCCTGCTGATGGATACTAGCAACATAAAGGAAAATTTTAAAAGACGCGAATATTTATAATGTTTTTTTAATAAATATATATTATTCCACGGCCTCACCCAAAAATTATTGCTATATACAACAGTTTAAAGAAAAAAAGAAAGACTCAGTACCACGTCAATTGCTTCTTTTTATTTTATGTTATAATGGATAAAATTTTTGATTGGTTCGATTTTCTTTATTGTAAAAAAAAAAGGTTAAGATTCCTATAAAATCAAAAGATCGCTTTCTATAATGTTTTCGTGATAAAAAAATACTTTTAAAACATTTATTGTATTCATTTTGAGCGTAATTATTTATTAAATGCGGTAAAAACGGATTTTTTTATTTTTCCATGCGTTTTAATATAATGTGAAAATTTTTTGTGCCACTATTTCCATATATTTACGGGTACATATTGGTATCGGCAATATATAAATGTACTGTATTGACACCTTTATACTGTAACCGGGGCTTTTTTTTGTAGGGGGGGGGTAAGCGCCCTTAGGATTTTTAAAAATCAAAATTTAAAGAAAAGATGTTTTCAGAACTAAACTATTTGGTAAATAAAAACGTATTTTTTTTCTACTCAATTTCGATATTTATACAAAAACTGTTAATATTTTAAAAATTGAAAACATAAAAATAAAAATAATTTTGCAAATGCAAAAGGTGATAAAAAAATTTACATGGATTATTGGTTTATAAACAAAAAATACTTTTAAAACAAATTATTCTAGCAGCAGAAAAGCGAATTCTCTTGTTTTTACTGCTATAAACGTAGACATACCGGTCAGATTGAAGCAATGTTTCGAGCAGAAATCAAAGTTACAAGGGTCACAAACGTTCAACGGCATGATTTGTGTAGTGAAAGTCTATATGTTTTTAGTATTTTGGCACGTGACAACTACGAGTCAGAAGAATAGTTTTATTTACAAACAAACCCGATATATATTTTTTGTCTATGTTTGTTCAAATATGCAAAAATAATTAACAAACACATTAAGAACCACTGCAATTGAACAGATTGCTGTTTTATTTTTTGTTAAAAGTGGATGCTGGGTCTTGATGTTGAACAGGTCAGAGCCTGACCGGTTTTTCCTGTCGCAACCAGCTAAGAGATATATACTACAATTCAAAAAAAAGTATATATATTCGGTCAGGCTTTCGTGGTGTTAATGATTTATAAAATAGTAGATTGCCTAGGAAAAAAGAAATTAAATCTTAATAAATAAGATTTATCGGCAGAAGAAACTTTATTTTACATTTTTCAATATAGGTATTGCCAAAGTAAAGTTTCCGTCTATAATTTATATGCAAAAGAGATTTCTTTTCCGATCAATAAAATCTTATTGCAGCAATTTCTATTTTTACATCGCAGATGTTGATATCTACTTTAAAAAAATTCATCAAATCATAAAAAAAATCTTGTTTTCTTTGATAACTCGGCTGTCATTTTATATTTACATAAAATTATGCAATGTAATTTTACATGAAAAAATGATCAAATCAAAACGCCTTTAAAAAACGAATCTGTTTGCGGTTTTTTCTCAGTAATTTGTCATCTTATTTTATTTTATTTTTCTATTTATAAACCCATTTTTGGCATTTTGATCTTGTCGAAATCTTTTATCTTTTAATAAAATTCACCGAGCCTAAAAAAGTATAGCCAGGGCCAACGCATGGTCTTTATGTCTTTATAAGACTATGTATGCAGATTCATATACTAACAAAATGTTACTGTCTGAGCAATTTTTTATGTACCAAAATACAAAACGGTATAGGTTGTAAATATTTTAAATAACGGTAAACCTACAAAAATCAGGATGCACGCCGTAATTAGCACCTAGAAAAAAGCTTGCTTTCGAATTACGGTAACGTTTCTATTGTGTGATCACAATTTGATGAATATGAAATAAGAGCAATATTAGCATACATATTTTATATTATATTAAAAAAACTACTTAAGTTTTTTTTTAAACTATTGCCATATTTTTTTAAAAAGAGAGCGGCTTTTTATACATGGTTTATCGAAATTTTTATCCACACCATCTGAAGGCCCTGGTTGTATGTGTTAACAAAAAACAAAAACATACGCAATTTCTTGTCAAAAAAAAATAATGTACTTTAGAACCACCCTTTGATTTTTTTTACAAAAAAAGCCCTGGCTTATACCAGGGGCGTACTAAGAGGGGCACTGGGGGCATGTGCCCTCGGGCCCACGGCTAAGGGGGCCCCAAAAATTTAAATGATGATTTCAGTACGAACTTTTAAAAAACAAGTAGTTTTGTATATTATTTGAAAAAAAAATAAGATTTCAAATATTATTTTTAAGATAGTCAGAAATATTTTAAAGTGTTTGAATTTTGATTTGCAATAGTATTTTTAGTTTAAAATTTTATTTATAAAACTATATAAATATTTGTTTTCGAAAGCTAACAAGTTATGTTTAATTTACTTTGGTTATCAAAAAATAAGCTATTATTTTTTTGTAAAAATGCAAAAAACTCTAAAAACACAAGTGTGACAAAGAAATCTGCAAAAACAATAAAACTTTGCAGCAGTATATGTATAATAAAAACGTCGTAATGATAAAAAATAAAACATTGAAAACTAGAAAATAAACCTTTTCAATATCATGGATTTGCGTTATTCACCTTTTTAAAAAATGACACTGTTATGCAACCTTTTTTTGCTATAAGCTACATCTTTTAGTCCTAGTTTGCGCATAAAACTGTAAGTTCAACGTAGGTATTTTTTTTTTTGCAATTTTTAAATGTAGAATGATTTTTTTTTTTATATAAATGTACGTCATTGTAAAGTTCGCAGCTTTAAAAGCGCCCATGAAGTATTTATATTGTAATTTGTAGCAGCCTAAAAATTATTTTTATATTTTTTTGATTGCCGTCAAATAAAACTAATACTTATTTACACAAAAATAAAAACAGCCAAAAACGGTTATCTGGTTTTCCTGTTTGCTCATATTTTATCCAATGAAAAATTAAAAGGTTTTTCTAGTAATTCTGGCGAAATGAATACTGTAAAAAGACTATGTAAGAAAGACGTGTGTGTGGGTTTTAAAAAAGTTTTTACAATAAAAAACATCTGT
>JAQFYM010002572.1:0-22888 GCA_034694785.1 Agrenia bidenticulata
CATTTATTTACAGAGCTGGAAGGTAATACTCACTCAGAGGCATCTTGTTGGAGTTGGTTTTATGACATAGATTGCGACATTGTTCTCGGCCTTATCTCTGCTGTATAATGGAAATGGCGTTTTAAAACAATCACTAACTGATAATGGATAACTTGAACAGTTCAGAATCAAGTTACCCTCAATCTGTTGTGTTATCCATAGATGATATGCTTAAAAATTAAAGACGGATTAAATGACATGTGTGGATTTATGACAATTTCTGTATTCAGTTTTTTGTGTTGGGACTTAGGACCTGTTACCAGCTTTTCAGGTGACTAGAGCTGTCCATATGAGATATTTGGTAGGGCTTGTAATTATGCTTTAATGAAAATTCTATGAGTACTTCCAAAACATGGAGGAAGGCGAAATCAACTGGAATTAAAGCAAAGATTCTACACTATTGAATTTATATCGGTATTATAATGTTTGTATGGATTTGCATTGTTTATCGTTCATTGCACGTGTAAAATCAAATAGGAATCAGCAATGAAGATTTACGAACTCATCTATCTCTTAATTCAGTATAAACAATCATAAGGGATTACAGAATAGGCCAGTGTTGTTTTCCTTGTGTTTAATTCCATGTTCAAATATACTCGTTTAAATGCTCAGTTTGTGTGATAGTGTTTTATCAGCTATTCGGCAATTAGTACAACGGCCTTTGTATCTCATTTATTCATGTTGTGTTTCGATTGATTTATTCATGTTGTGTTTCGATTGTGGTAACTTTATAAAAAGATTTTTTGCTGGCTTGTGGCTTGGGTCTTTGGATAACTTACGATCATATTCATTACAATTCCACAATTGCCGGAGGTGTTTAAAATGAATTCCCTCTAAGCCGGGCGAACTAGAACATCCTGGACAATCCTCCGGATAATGTTGAAGAAGTAGAAGAAGGCACTTATGATGATGAAAATGAAAATGTAGTAAAGCCTGTAAACAGAATAGAAAAAAAATAATATTTTTATATATTTTAAATCCTCTTTAAATATATAATTAATAACTTAATTCTACTTTACATTTTAGGTCAATACCACACAGTTCTCGTTGAATATCCTGCTTTTTAAATTAAAGTTTCTTGCTAATGCCAACTACAGTTTAAATGTCGATGCTTCGAAAATATACTAAAATCTGTTTTGTTTTGATAAATTCTTAAGTATTAATTTCTCCCTCTCAGACGGTACAATCAAAATGAGATTGAGTTTGAAATAATTTGTAAATTTACTGTAAGAGACTTTGTAACTCTGACATTTCTCATGGTTTCATTGTAGCACCGAGAAGTTGCATGTGAAGTTACTGCTCTTTGAAGCAGATCCACCCAAAGCAACATCCCCTTACATTCATATGAAAACCAGTTCTGGTATTAATGGCAAATGATATAAAGCTGCCCAATGTTTTTTGTCTTTCATGTTGCAACATCACAATGACTGGTAGACACTTATCTCAGGCCAAATATCTCCCACCCTTGAGTGGCAAAAAACAGAGAATTATTTAGCATCAAGATTTTAAAGCTTGATGAGCAAATGCTTGTTCTGCTGTGTCGAGCAATTATCTGAATCTGTACAAAAAACTTTTCTCAAATTAGCTGTATCAACTACCGTAAAGTGATTGTAACTTACAATTAGCTATCAAATACTTACATTTGCATTATGCCATGATGTGGTCAGCAGTGCAGTGTGCTTGAAGCTCAACTCAAATGATCGAAGGCAGATTTGTTAAGTTAAAGAATGAGCTTATCAGATTATTTCCCAATGACTTTTATTAGCAAACATTCTACTTTGACCATTCAATTACCGATAAATGGCGATAAAGCTGTATTTGCTTATTCTCAAGAAAATTTAAATCATTCATTTTGATATTCTAATTGACGACCAAAATTAGTGCGAATTAATTCGTCACACTAATGAGTTTTTATTGCACCCATAAGTAGCACACAGCAAAGATAATTGAGAATACATTTTGGAAATTATTTGCAGCCGAAACTGGTCGGAATCGATTCTGTCTCCTCATGTCCCCAAAATCCAGTCTACTCAAGTCATTCCAACTTAGTCTCAGTTTTTCCATCTTTCGTAATCAACTGCACCAGGCTTCCACTTGGAGGGGAAGCGTCAGGGGCTGAAGCCCAGGTGTGCAAAATGCTACAAACAACATTGTTGTTGAATTATAATTTCATTAAAAATTAAAACGATCGCCTAACTTTTAATTCATATAATCTATCACATGAGCCTCACTTTGCGACATCCACTAAAGGAGTCCATGTTCCGTCCGGAGTCATAAATTTTCGATTCATCGGAGTGTCCAGAGTTACTGGAAGAATGGCCAATGCCTTCGCCCCTGTTGGAAGTCCTCCTTTTGGTGATCCTACTGACTGTGTCAAGTGGTGCACTGCAGCCTAGCATAGAACCAATTAATTATTCCATTACCTCTGACAAATCTCTCAACCTATAATTTAAAAGCCAAACCTTAGCCGTGCCATAGGCAATCATTCCTGGAGTTGAATTCAAAGCCGGTTGAGCCCCGGTGAGAACAAGCAGACCATTTTCCCTAAGGAAATTCGGGGCGAGGCTGGCAGCGATGTACGATGTCCAAACGCTCTGTTGAAGCATTAATTGAGCGTTTTTTATGAAATCTTTGGACTTGGCACTACCTCCTGGTATTTTGAATATAAAAATATAATGTTGATTAAAACTTATCCTCAGTAGTTAGAGCTAGTTATTAATTTTTAAAGAATCTCTAACTCACCTGCCCAGCCACCGGCCACACATAGAATTGCATCTAGTTTCGTGCCTTGGGGAATCGCAGTTTGCACAGCTTCGGCCTATTCGAAATCGATTCGATATTTGGTCATTTCGATTACAATTGGTATTATTTTATGCATGTTTGTAAATTCATTACTGAATGAGTTAACTTACCTGTTGCTCAAAACTTAGATCTGCGTTAAGTAGAATGTTTGAATCAGCGACTTCATTCGCCACAAAGTCAACGCTGGTAATGCTAAATCCCTTGTCTTTGAAAAACTGTACAAGTGCTGACCCAAGGGCTCCCTTGCCCCCATAAACCAATACAGACTTGCTGCTCATTCTTGCCAAAGGATTTAAACAAATTTTTATTTAAAGATTCTAAGTTTCGGTAAACCCTGCTTACAATCCTCTAGAAATTGTGTACAAGAGGGATTGCTGCAACTTTCAATGGATTGACAACTGAATTGATACGACTACTTTTTGTACCATGAAATCAATTTTAAATTGAGATTAATTAATTCAACCTTGAATAAGAATGAGGGACGACGACAACAACAAGTCAAGTCTACAAGATTCCCAACCATCACATGTGCTCAAGTTTAGAGCTATCGGAGCTGGAGCCTTTTTGGAAGAGGTGGAACTTATTTCTCAATTGGAACCGGCTTATGACTTGTATCAGTTTTGTATTTCATGGTATGGCCATATCATATCCAGCCGAAACTATATCTCATGGAATCTGTATATTCATAGTTATTAATCCCTTTTGGTGTATACAGGCTCCATTTATAATCTAGTATGTAAACCCTAGCCTAATCCCTGCATTCATTTACAGATAATACCATAAGAGAACAGAGTATATGTACTCATTATGTCAAACTAAATAAGCCTCTTAATTGGTGACTCTCTGGTCTAGTGTCAAGAACCATATCGACATTTATAACTATGATAAGAATAAGAAACTTAATAAAGCCACAATAACCCGTGGAGACAATGGATGCTATTGTACAAGTGAGGGGTACCGCTTTAATGGATATTTGAGGTCGAGTAGTTTAGATAGGTTGTTTTATTATTGGAATTGGAATTTTTTAGGATAGTTTAAAATAAGTAAAAGAAATTTATGGGAAAACCAGTCTATTCCATTGCAAGCCTAACATTTAAACATTAGTTGCTCAATAAAACTTTAATCGCATATAAGATAATGAAGATGTAGCTTGAAGTCATTTACAGTAAACTATGACTCTTGTGGTCCCTGTCAATGTCAAACTATTGTAATTACACTATGGAAGAATTGCTAATAGACCAATATTCAAGTGTTTATATTTTTTAAATTCGCAAGCAGTAGTGCATCATGACCAGACAAAAAATTGGAAATAAGTAGATTTTGTATGTTTCAAAGTTTAATCATGATTAAATAATAAGTTCCAACATAGCACTTCTCCGTACCATGTAGTTCTTGGTACGTGTTATGTCTTTAGTTTCAAAATTTTGGCCCAGTAATAACAAATAATTATCTATTATGTCAAAAAATGTTTATACTTATGATTTGAGCCAACAATTAACAATGCAGTCCCCTTCCTGAATTACGAGCAGCATAATAACAAATGCACTAAAGATAAGAATCGTATCTTTTCTGAACTGCAGACCCAGCTTTGCTACGTGGCACTTATAAACTGATAATCAAAGAAGATGTTGAAGCTAATTTTTATCGCGCTTTTCTCTGCCGTTTTGGCTGAAGGTGAATATTTCCCTAAATATAGAACAACAGCGTATTTTTTAATACTTAATACTTTACCCCTTCACCTCATTTTTAGATGGCAAAGGGAAGCTTTACTCCCTACATGCCCCTCATAACACACCAGGCTCCCTGAACCTGACCACTGGAGAACTGAAATTATTCTCTGGCCATGCTATGAACATCATTCGTTCAAAATGCCCAGCAGTAGACTCCGACAAGATTTTCCAGGTAACCAAATACATTGGGAAACTGATTGCCAAAACGAACCCTGTTCAAGGAACAAGTAAGAACTTCAAGAGTCTCCTCGAAACCATGACCACTTGTGCTAAAGAGGGTGTCATTCCCAAGAAACCCGTGATGGAAGACCGATCAAGCGTCTTCAGGACACTCTTCTATCCCTTCCGTCACATGAAGACTATCTGGTTCAATCATGCCAAACCAAATGAAGACGACAAACCCATTTCTGCCCAGGGTGTCGATTTTGGATTAACTAACCCCGAATCTAGTACTGAAGTCCCGGTTAGTGTTAATTTACATCGTAAATGCTTGATATTATGTCATTTTACAGAAGCTCAGCTTAAATTTATTTATGAGGCATATTCATGTCTGGATAAATTGTTTGTTCTCATACACCTAGAATCGAATATGATTTTTTGAAACTTTTTATGATTTAAGGAAACCGACATCAAATCCCAATCCACTGATGCCCCACCCACTCGAAGGATAATCAAGACAACCATATTTGTCAGACCTGCCGACATGCAAGAAGGAATCCGATCCAGTGGAGGATTCTTTAACTGGGTTCATAACATCTTCTCAAGAGTCGGTGGCTTCTTTGGGAACTTCCTCCCTTTCGGTATGATGAGACGCAAGAGAGACGTTTCCGACTCCCAATCAATGTTGGAGACGACCGATGATCAATCCGCAAGAATTCAAGAAACCGCATCCCGCTTCCAATCAGTCTACACTCCAGCCAAAGACGAATCTAAAGGGAAGCATTCATTCGGCCAGCTTATCGACGAGATGTGCCGACTCTATTGTGACACCTGTACAGGTCAAAAGGAGATCATGGATTTCAAGCGCGCTGCCAAGGAGCTCCTCGCATTCCTTTTCAACGAAGATTCTGGTATCGAGTTGGCTGCCAGGAAATTCCTTGGCGAGGAATTCCTTCAGTCAATTCAGTCTTGCCAGTAGAACAATAAGTAGTAAAACAACATAAAAATTGCTTGAATGCACATTCTAGCTGTCTTTATTAACTGCTATGTTATTGAGATAATGGTTTCATTCCTGAATTCAATAAATAAAACTACTTGATAATTACGTCCTTTTACACATAAAACATTTCCCCGCCCCTCTTACGTATGCTTATTACTACAAGAACTGTCCCCTCTTCCCAACATGCTTGAAACGTACTCGAAGTTCTTCAACCTCGCTTGGATCAGAAATATTGAATCTCCAACCCTTGAACGAGACATATCGTTGCAATGGGAAGCACCTATTAAATTACAGCATTTCAGTTACATTCAAGTTCTTGGGCAAATTGAATTAAGACAATCTACCTTGGATAAGAGTGACTGGATTAGAACGAGGATTTGCCAGTTGGTACATGTTTGTCACCCCCATAGGGGACCAAGGGTCATTTTCTCCATTAATGAAGATTGTTTTTTCTCGCAATTCGGACCGACCTCCGAACGCTTCCATATGGCGATTTATATTCGCTTCTATGAAACTATCCGTATACCTGCAAAAACGGGATGTAAACATTTACTGTCTATTTCACAATCAACGTTTGAATACAAAAAAAACAATTCGCTTACTCTTCTCCGAAAGCACATCGACATTGCCGAGCAAAATAACTAGGAGGGACAAGATTCCCAAAGGGCTGGTGGGATGAACTGGTGGTTTGAAACGCTCCGACTTCATTGCAAACCTGCCACGTCCACATTCTAGCACCAGACGAGACAGATTCATCGTTCCAACTTTCTGCAGCAAGATAAGCGCAGTATTCCTCATCGCTGAAATCCAAGCAGTCGGTTTCAAGAGTTAAATACAGCATATTAACAAGGTTTGCAAGTCTCTCGAAATCCGTTTTCCCATTTGCTCTATCGGTCAAGTAGTCACAAATTGCTTTGATCCCTGTTGGTATAATTCCGTTGTATTGTACATAATATGAAAAAACTCCCATTACTGCTTCATTCATTGTCTGAACATCTTTCGAATTTTGGGGATCTAGAGGTTTGCAGAGCCTATGGGTATCAGAGGTCAAAGGGTGTTTAGAATTTAATCAGTTAATTCAATCGTTTAAAAATATTTATTCCTTGTGAGAATGAGATTTTAGTTTTACTTGAGATTTTCCATGTTGGCACTGCAACGGGTTTTTTCGGGGGAGCACGATGTTGAGGATATAATCTGATTCATATGTTTCATCCCGAATTCAACCGTCCTGTAGCATTGAGAGCTAGTTGATTTAATTACTCTTCCAACAACCTCCATATACTCTGGAAGAATTTATATAAAAAACCATTGAGATATACATTTTTAATGGAAAAACTTATTCTTAAAATTAAACCTTTATAGTCATATTTCCAAGCGATTGGAGCGGAGCTTGCGACAGAGATGTATGCAACTTCGGGATATTTTTGAGCAAAATATGCAGCCAGCGTTCCGGGATATGAACCTCCGTATAAAATGACTTTGCTACACTGTAAAAAATATCCATTCTTCATTAAATCTCTTGTTCGATTTTAATGACATTTTTAAGGCATGAATGAATTATAAACTGTACTGTACCTCTTGACCTGCAATTGACTTGACCTCTAGAATGAATCGGTTCAAATCCGCCAGTGCTTGTGGGATTGTAAGATACTTCAAACTTGCTACGGAAGCATCTCTGAAAATTAAAGAAGGGAAAAATGTTCTTAATTTCAAGTAGTCATCCATCAACTCTACATATTTGAACATTTCGAGATTTTGACTCACGGCAAAGGTTGACTTTTTCCGTAGAATCTGTGCTCTAATGAATAAATCATTGCATTTAAACGGGAACAGTGGTCTACCATTTCTCCTTTCATAACCCAGTACGGATCTGCGGGAGCTTCTCCTTCAATGTTGATGCATATTGGGCCACCCGGCTTGTAGAAACTTTCGTTTTTGAAGTACATCTGAGGAAGAAAATAAAAATTTTAAATTCAGTTGTTTGTAAAAAATTCAAATAAAAATTACCCTGTGAATTGTTGATATCACATACCTGGTTCCATGTACGAGTATCTTCCGGATTGTCATGATCTAGAGGCTGGTTTATCCAATAAATGGGGTAATCTTTAGTCACTTTGGTACGGAAAGGAAGATTCGTGTTATTCAATACTGTTCCAAAAAATTTGCCGTGAATTATTCTACCACGGCCTTCGATTACTTCCGCTTTGTACAGGAGACCAGTGAAAATTATCCAGAGCACTGCTAGCTTCATAATTTAGATTTTACTTTAGGCCAAGCGCTCCAAAAATTTAGTCAGGCTAACAGAAAAAAGAAATTTATTCCAAATTCCAAGTTAAGTTCAGCAATGTCAAGTCTAGAATGGAAATAAGGGTTTATATACATTTTGTTTTTGAAACGATTATCTTTTCCAAAAAACCAATAAGGAACTCTTCAACGTCTTTCCAGTTAACCTTTAAGGGTCAATGTAAAGCAACTATTAGGTGGCTTTAAGTTAAACAATGGAATATTGAGTATGATTGTATTTATAACCGTATCATACCATTCTCTATTCATTGTGGACTTGTGGACCCTTCCCAAGGGAGGAAAACCTAAGGCTCACAGTGGAATCAATCCCATACCCCAAATCTTCCGAATATATTTAACCGTTACAATTGAAAGCTCTGTATGAAAAGAAGATTGTTTTTATGCAGTTTGTAAATTACTGCATTGTATAAATGAAACATGCATGATTAACGGTTTAGCCTTTAACAATAAGGGCCTACATTTGTATCTTGAAGCACAAAAGATAAAAATAGAAGAGTTTATTGACCAAAAATTATTTAAAGAGTGGAAAAGAAACAGCTATTGACCAGTAGAAGTATTGTTACTAATGATTTAATGTATATATGACACTATGACAGTGCATTAATCTTTAAGCCACTCCGTTAAGTGTTTCAGGATTTGTACTCGAGCCTCCTTCAACTGAGGGAGATCGCTGGGGCCATCCGGGTACATATTAGCACAATGGGCAGTTCCTTAGGAATTCCAAAACGTTTAAGAATACGTCCATGAATTAAAATTTAATTTTTTGAGCTGCAATTACCATCAATGAAGATAACTTCATTATCAGAGGTTGTCTCATTTTGTTTAGTAATCCCCAAGGCATGCCAAGGATCAATGGAACCATTTACAAAAATAACCCTAGTGACTTTGATATCCTTGCCTCCGTAATTAGTATTGGACCATTTGATTCCATTCTCGATAGACGATTGATTGTATCTAAGTAAATAATAAATATGCTGAGAATTTTGAATCATAGATAATAAGTTCTCTTATCTTGAAAAGTTAATAAAATTAAACCTACTGAATCCCATAAACATCACTACATAGTCGGATGGAATAATCGATGGGGAACATATTTCCAAAGGGCTGATCGACCAAATCTGAACTTTGGAAAAATCCAAACTCAGCACAGGTTTGATAAGTCCATTGCCTTCCACCGGACGCTGATGAAGAGTCCCATCCATTCTCTTGCAAATCTTTCACTGTCTTACTGTACTTAAAATCAGTGCAGTTTTTTTCGAAAGTTGTCAGCATCAGATTGTTTACAGCAGCGTATTTTTCGAATGGTGTGGCCCCGTCGGAAACTTTAGTCATTATGTTGCATAAAGTTTCAATCGTTATGTTGGCCGTTTCGGAACCTTCGAAACCACGATTGTCCTCATTGTATTGAACAATGTCCATGAAGTTCCCTGCAATCGTTTCGAATAAGGATGCGACGTCTTTTTTATTCGTCCCGTCAAACTCATCACATAGTCTGTTTAATTTTATAAGAACACATCCCAGTTATTTAGGTGATGTCAATTGTAAATTAATTAGTCATAACAGTACATTTTATGCCCACCTAAATTTATCCCTGATCATCCACCACCCTGTCCTACGTCTTAGCAAACCTTCCATGCTTTTCACTGCTTTCTGGATCTCGGTCACACATTTGGGATTCGTTTTGGTAATTGAATCTCGTACAACGCCAAGGTAATCTATAAAAAAAATTTCCGATTTTGATCCGATTTGAATAAAAACACAATAATAAGTGCCGTTAATAGTTTACCTTTGAAGTTTAGTTGGGCTATAAGGGGGGCAGAGGTAGAAACAGCTATGTCGACCAAATGCGGATACTTCATTCGATACCATGCAGCAAGGCTACCCGGGTAAGAACCTCCAAACGCTACCCATTTCGTTTCCTAACGTGTATCATAACTTATTAACAAATATTCGAAATGCATACAATAGTTGAAAAATAATTTCACTTGGGCCACCAGGAATTTCCAAGCAAGAAAAAACTTTACCGTAAAATTATACTTTTCATTCATCGCCACCGTAAAAGTGGAGAGGTCAGCCAAAGCTTGCTCACTACTTAAGAATCGTAAGTTTTGAATGGATAAATCTCTACATACAAAACAGGGAATACTTTAACCTCAAATTTAAAATAACATAACTTTTGTCAATATTGAAAACCCCCATACGCAGTAGGTTTTGATTTCCCGTAATATCGGTGCTCCACTTGGAAACAAAATGCATTCAGCTCCTTAGCGTATGTTATCCATGCCCCATTGGTCATCCATTTGGAGGTGGCTTCACCTTCACCTCCTATCATCAAAAATACAGGGCCGCCAGGCTTGTAGAATTCATCGTTGACAAAGTACCTCTAGAAGCATAAAGATTCGGGGTTATCAAACTGGCAAAGTTATAATATTAGAAGAGTAATACGAAATTAGTAAATTAGTGTTTTTAAACCTGCTTCCATGTTTGGATATTTGATGGATCAAAGTGATCCAAAGATTGTGTAAACCAGTCAATGGTAACATTTCCTTCATTCACTGGATTTCGTAGCGAATTCAAATCTTCGGGCGTGTAGAATGTCTTTCCTCTGAAAAATCTTTCCGATTTATAAGCATGCGAGTCCTTAAATAAGAGTACCAAGATGAATGGAATTGCAAATGAAATCAAATTCATTGTCGATGCTAGAATTAATTTTCAAGACAGTAATTTTTATAGAGATCAACTGTCTTTACAGTTGACAGTGGGATTGAGGGATTGCTATTAGCCGAAAAATGAGGGTGGGATTTTGTCAAGTCTTCTGAAGTTTGGTAGTTTCTTTTTCTTGCATCTATCTTTAATATTTGCGTAGTAGCCATATCATCAAATATTCTTATACAGAGGATGTAGAATTAAATAATCTTTGACAAGCAAGCTCCAATTTAATCCCTCTGACTCAAACATTCAAGTCGGAGGTTAGGGATATGTTTCAGTGTATCCTATCCTTTAGTTTCAATGATAATGACTTAATAGCTATTGACTAAGGATAAGAAACTGTGCATGACTTCTGGAGATATGAAATTAGTAATGGATATTTTTTCAATTCATATCACGATATCACCATCAACTTTTATCGTCTGATGAGAATAAAAGGACTGAATATCAAGTTCATAAATGTTACTTATTTCATCCTTTAATAAAATTAAAATAGTACATGTAGGAATAATTTTTTGATTTATTAAAGATGGCAATTACATTTCATAGTGATTTCATTTTGTCTAATTCCCTAACAGAAAGTGATACGCTGTATAAACGGGATTGTCATTACACATTAGTTTAATGAAACTAAAACAAAACGAGTTAACCGGTATCACCAACAGTATCAACTTAAGCACCCAAAAACAAAAACAACTTCATTAACAAAAGTCTGGAAATTGTTATTCGCAATTTAAGACCATAAAATAGATATGCCAACGTTGATTGAATCTGGGGAATGGAAAAATACAACCCTTGGGTATAATATAAAAACTAAATTGAAAAAAAATGCTTCTTCTGCAATTAAGCCCGCTGAGCTGGACCGTTTCTAATTGCAACGTTGTACGAATCTCCACTTAGAATGCGAATGCAAATTAGTTTTCCAACATCAATCGAAAAGTTGATTGACAAAGAAGAGACTCAACAGGGGATTTAACAACTACAATAATATAAGGGTTCACGTGATGACTTAATCCACTTAAGAGACACAGGATCAACAGTTTGAATCCTCAGCCGAATTATCGTTAAATTAAGTACTAAATGCTAACTCCAAAATTCCAATTCATTCCATAAAGTCAACTACGGTAAAAATACAAACCATTTCGGTCTTATTAGTTGAGTAGATCAATCGATATTCTCTAAAAATAGTCATGTGCCTGAAAGTTCGTACATTAAGCATAAAAGGTGGTATTTAATTGTAGAGTTGAACCTAAGATGCATTTTAAACGTTAGCTTCTCCTAATGGTATGCAAACACCTCCATTAATTGAATTGGATGCATCTTGAATAGCTGCTCCACCTCCACTTACATGATGTCGACCCCTACCACCTCTCTTGTTTCTATTCTTTTTCTGTTGCCCTTGGCCACCCTGCTGTCCAGTGAAGGTATGAGCATCTGGTGAGGAGTCATCCTGAGCATGAATTGGAACTGTCTTCTCAGAAGCACCTGTAGAATCCACTTCTTTAGCTGAAGTAGAAGAGCCAGAAGTTACGGGTGCAGCGTTTTCATTGCTGCCCCCATTCGTAGTCCCAGATGATGGATTTGATGTTTCATGATGATGATGGTGATGATGATGACCTTGTTGATACTTCGGTGCATTTTTTATCGGCTTTACTTTTGGTCCATGTGATGAAGTAATAGAAGATACTAACGGAATTAACTTCGTAATATTCCCTACCGCCTTCGTTCTACCTTCCCTGAATACCTACAAACAAATATAAATTGAAACTTGTATTCATACTTTAATTACTTTAGTCATAACTAACGATGATAGGAGTATGCATACCAATCGCTGATTAACTTTGATGTATTCTGGTTGCTTCATAAATTTAAAGTGCACCGTTGCTCTGTCGCCTGTTCGTAAACAGTCCTCTGACATAGTCAAAATCGAGGCCGTCTGTCGAATACTTCCACAGTGGACTGTACATAAAGTATATGTTAAATAGCTTATAAATTGAAAATACCAACAATTTCCGTGTTTGCTAAAATCTTACCCATCGCTTGATAACGTGCACTTATAGTTGTGGGGTGGTGTAAAACTAATATTTCACCTTCAAACTCGAAACACGCGACCGGATTCAATGATGGGGACACCAATACCATGCCCTTTCGAATCTGAGATCTCTTGATCTGCACAATATTTTTTGTAAAATATTTAAACAATTAAAGATTTTGGCTTTAAAACTATTTAAAATTCTAAACAAGGATGTACCTTCTTTAACGAAAAAGATGCAGTTTGACCACCTATCAGAAAAAACGAAATAAACACTGTTTCATGAAAGGTCCTTTAAATAACTACTTTACATTTGACTTACCTCGGACTTGCTGAACAGGCATTCTCTTACGATGGATTGACTTTATGGCAATAGATTGAAAATGCCCAAGTGGATCAGGTCCCAGCATTAGCATGTCATTAAGATTGATCGTACCTCGTAACGTTGTACCTGATACAACTGTTCCAACTCCCTAGAAAATCATAATTCAACGGTAAATAACTTAATATTACAAAACTAAAATACCATACTTCACATTTATTGTTGTACTAGACTAACCGGTACTGAGTATGTGTCGTCAATCTGAAACTCTGCTGGCTCACTGTCGTGTCCAGAAGCGCGAGTGCTTAGCAAATTCATGAACATTTTCAGTAGATCAAGATTTTCTCCACTGACGTTACTGACTTGAAATACCGGACATAACCTGGAGTTAACATTAGTTTTTGATAATTAGGTTCAAGTTATATTAAATTAGGCCCATACGGCACTTCTACTTGGACAGATAGGATTACCTCTCTGAAACAAAGTTAGTTGCTGACAGGACTACATCATCAGTTGATTTCACAATAACCGGGACTTTTCTGCACCCAGGTGACTTCAGAATTTTTATCAATAACTGCAATGTCTCTTGCAATACATTTGCAGGACACATATCAATTTTGGTAATAACGACGAATACGGGTACACTAAGAGCCAACGCTAAGCCTAAATGCTCCTTTGTCATGCCCACGATCCCAGCATTAGATCCAACCTGTTCATGAATATAACATTTTATAAGACACTAAAAATGGAATGTTTTAACATTTCAAATCTATATTTCCTCACCATAAGCATTCCAAAGTGAGGTGCATGGCCAGTCATTCCGAAAACAGTAGTCTTCAAGTACTTCTCATGTCCAGCCAAATCAATGAACGTGATAACCTTTGAGGACTTCTCACAAATGTGCATCCAATCCAACGTTCCATGGTCAGCTTTGTTTACTACATTGCCTACGATTTGGTTTATAAAATAAATGTGTTATAAAAAATGCATGTATTCGTCTACAATAAATTATTTCAAGTCATACCTTGGTGATCGAATCCTAATATATCATTTCCTACGCTGGACGTTCTTTCATTTAAAACAAAACGCTTTCTTAACTCTTTTACACTTTAATAATAAACAATTGCTAAAGTGTATATAAGATTAATTAGTAAACAAACCTGCCAGATTCCATTTCATGCTTATGTCGGAATAGCTTCTGCCGTGCCAGTCCACGGCCATTGTCCAGCTCACCATGTGTCAAAACTCCTAAAAGAGTACTTTTACCTGCATCTACGTTTCCAACGACTGCAACTCTAAAATTGTAAAAACAAAAATAAATATTCATTTCATGTGATCGTTTTTTGTTCGTCCTGGTCAAAGGCAGTACTAACTACCTTATCTCAGTAAAATCCCGTTCAGGTGCCCGTCTTCTAATAAGGTACTGAGCAGTCAGTAAAGCATCAGTCGTTCGCTCTCGAAGCAAAATGCATGCTGCCTCCAAGGACTCAGCTATGGACTTTAGAGTTGCAACTGAAGCGGCAAAATCTTCTTTTGATAAGCCAGACCCTATCAAAGTTATAAATCATACAACAAATAAATCATGTTTTCTATGTAACAATATAATGTTCGACGACCATTCCAAAGTGCTGTACTAAGAACCGGCCGCACGTAACTTTACCTTCACTATTTTCGACATTAAAAATTGTCTCTCCGTTCCCTTCGTCAATTCTTGTCTTGATTATAGCACCCAATTCGTCATACTCCTTGTCATCAGGGCTCACTAATAGATTCTACAAATAAACATCAACACTGTTACACATGTAATTTTATATTCATAAATTATATTTATTTCATTACCTTGGAACAAGTCCCATTAGGAAATAGCTTCGGCTTATCTGTCGGAGATAATATTTGGGCAGTTTCCAAAACAGCAGCCATTGCTTAAGGCTATCTAAAGGGAGTTATACAGAGATAATAGGTATTTCATAACAATGCACATTAACAACCATTCACACTTTTCCAAATTGTAGTTTCAAATAGCAATCCTACTTACCAAGTCCACTCAACCTAATGGAACACTGTCGGTCCTCGGCTTTGTGTCGATAATAAATATCCTAAATTGTAAAGATCTTGTCCTGGCTTAAATACCTCTTGCTAATGAATTTGGTTTCAAACTTCAGCCAGTCCAGTTGATTCGGCTTCGGCCTTTTAGAAATCCACAGTCTGAAATGAAATGAGAGAAAGTTTTTCATAATATATATCCTTGCCAGAGCACAGTTTGCCATTCCAACTTCCGACAGAATCGTCAAAAACGTTGTTACGATTCACGATTACGAACGCTATAATAAAGATAAACCTCATACTAAATACTAACCTTGTAAAAAGTGGTGCAATCCTGTCAAAACCTTGCATCAATTTCCAAGTAAGCTGTCCTTTTTCGTCCCTTCGTCTCTGGTAAACGATGTCATGTGTATTGTTGTAATATTTATCTGAATTTCCATATTGCCAAGCAATTGCAATTTCCAATCCACTGCAAAATTCGAAACAAGCCGCGTCTTGCTCTCGGAACAAAATGTTAACAGGTTGGGAATCCCGAGATGCTCTTTGTTGCTTTCCTAGCTAGAGATTATCTTTGCCTTCATCTATCCAAATTCCAAACTGACAGGACTTGACAGGAGTCATTGACTTACCTTTAAACAGTGTATTTTTATTATCAATTAATTATGAAAGCAATCATTATTATCCAAGCAATCCATACAATTACAATAGTACACAATCGATGATATAATAAATGATTTAAAAAAATCATGTCAGTCTGGTTTTTAAATCCTCTTTAATTTCTGAGTTAATTTTTTCCCAAGGTCCATCCAAATTGCATGACCACATACCCATACGTTCCGACAGATTCAGAATAATTTCGTAAATTATGCACATGTGTTGTAATAGTATTTAGTAAAATGATCTTAAAAATCTGTTGATCTTTTGCCCATAAATATGGCTGTGGTCCTCTGCGGGGAAAGGAGAGACTAGCCATAAAGGAAAGTTTCTCAAAATCTCGCTCCCTAGAAATGAATAGCTCTTGAGTTTTTCATTGTGAGCGCTGCTGTGTGCAAGTCGAGTCTGGTCTTTCTGCCTTCTTGTTCTTTATTCATTGAACACTCACCTCGTTTCTCTCACTCTATCCTTCTCTCATGTGAAAAAAATCTCTCTCTCTTTCTTCATCAAATTCTTGAGAGAGATTCCGTTTCATAATTTTTCACACTCTGAGGATCACGATTAACTAAAGGCGGTGGTACTTTTAGTACTTACTTCCTACGAGCCTAGAGAAGTTCATATTCTATTCTTCTCATCGGACGGACGGAGGGTTGGAGGTTCGAACTTCGAGTCGTCGTCCAAACTACTCAAGGTAATCCAAAGGCTTTGGATTTTGTTTGTCATTTAAAAAGCGAGGAGTAAACTGTAGGAAATCCAAAAAGTGAGCATAGTGTGAAGTTGCAAGTTGTGCGAGTCACTGAAAAGCAAGTAGGATCATTTTTCAAGAGGGGAATGGATTTTTTTTACTGAGCAAGGAGTTTTGGTTTGGTCGTAAATCTTGTTTGAAATTCTTTAGTCAGGTCTAAAATTGGACTTCAAAGAGACACTTGCATCGCATTAATTATTGGCTATGGTGCCTGAATTAATTAATCTTGGTTCAATAGGCATTGCAATTTTTGATGGGTTTGGAAACATTTCCTTGTTTGATTGGGAGGGAGGAACCATAATTACGACTGAAATTATTTGTAATGTAAAGTATCAAAAATAATGCCAAAAATCAATAGAGAGTTTTTTTTTATTTTTGCTTTTATTAGACATATGATTTTATTATCTTCTCATCTCATCCATCATCAGTTTTTACATTTTGATTTGTGACAAGTCAATTTCTTCAGTTTGTAGTTCTGAGTTCGCTGGATTGTGCTAGCTATGTACTGCATACTGCTTCATCATTCATACGTAATAATATAAGCCATGGATGATGGGTAATGCTGGTAGTAAGGACAATAATAGGGCATACGGTTGAGGATAACTGCAAATTTACATCACTCACATGTCACATGTTGTATGAATGAATAATCTAATATTATAATGTTATTTGGGAATGGCAGGTGATCGGTGTCCTGTTCTTACTGACATCTTCAAAAGTACAAATCGTAGCTCAATCGTGGTATGGGAGATTGGATGACGAAGGCGATTGGTACTGGGAACGTACTTGAAGGGGAAACTGTTGAATCTCATAACGAAGAATCCTGTTCTTCTATTGCCTATGATCAAATTCAAGTTCTACTTGGGCTGTCGAAGTTTGAAATAGAACTTCAGTGTCAAAATGATACGGCGGTAACCAATATGGAAACTGAGGTTAGGGAACTTCCTGCAGCAGGATTTGTACTGAGTACTGAAGAGGAGGACACTTTGCTGGTGGACGATTCGGTGGATATTGACGAAGACATTGGCGTTGCGGGTAGCGACATTTTTTCATCAGCTGCAGATCCTTGGTTACCCCATGTACCAGGTACTGGAGTAGTCGAATCCTCTGATCAATCCCAGGAACAAGACACAAGTAGAGTAACTGAGTGGTTGCTTCAGGTTGAAGATAGTCCTTTAGATAGCACGAACGACTTAGCTACAATGTCACCTGCTACTACTGGAGAGGCCGTACAATCTGCGGCTTCTAAAAAGAATCAGCCCGTAATGAGCAATAAGATTCAGAAGGACCAGAAACTTCGAAAATCGACGGATACATGCTTGCACATGTCTAAAGCTACGAGTATGCCCGGGATAAGGAAAGCTTTGAAGGCAGATATTAAGATTACTTGTACTTTCAAACCCTCATGCAGTTTTACAACGATTAATTCTGATTCTTCCACGGACACGACCCCACTAGTAAATCGAATCTTATGTTTTATTTTGTCAAAATATTCAAACTCATTAACAAATGTGTTTTAATGTTTTGCAGATGTGGATGTGTCTTCAATGCGGCAATATTGGATGTGGTGATAATGTTGCTCAACATGGACATGCCGAAACTCATTACAAGACTCCAAGATCAGATTTCCACTACATTGCTGTGCTGTTTCAAGGAGAATTAGACAAAGTTTGGTAAGTAATTTTACCCGTTCCGTAATTTGAATTTGTTGAATAAAGTTAAAATCATGTATCGAATTGATTATTTTATAGGTGCTTCCAATGTAATATGGAATTAGATCCCAACTCTCAGTTTATAAAAGATTGTCTTACATTCATGAAAAGGCATGTAAAGGTTAAGACTGCCCTGTCCTATAACTCAATCCCCATTGCACCTCCAATAGCCCTAGGTCCTCCACCTCCTCCACCGGTTCCGAAAAATGAAGCAATGATCAAGTTTGTAAAGGCGAAGCAAACTAAAAATTCATCAAATTCTTCCAGTAGTCGATGGGATAGTGGTGATTGGCCATTGGTTAGTGCATTTGAAATTATTACTGTATTTGTAAAAGCGTAATTACCCACTTATTATGTCTTCATCCACAATTACTTTAGGGCTTGGACAACTTAGGAAACACATGCTTCATGAACTCTGCCCTTCAGTGTTTGTCAAGAACAAGAAGTTTAACTGACAAGCTTGATTTATATGGCGCTGGTAATATTATCGAAATATTAGTAACTTCTGATGAGCCGTACGTCCAAATCATTAACGCTGACGCCGATCAGGAGGGAAGTGAGACAAACTCTGTATCTGATGAATGTGATAAGTTTATTGAAAGAAGTTTGCGTTCTACGGTTACCGTGGGCGTCGATTCGTCTGATCTGGAAATTGGATTAAGTCCCTCATCCACTGAAATGGATAGTCTGTTAGATGTTGCCAGTGGAACTTGTAGTGCATCTGAAGGTTCCGGTGATTCAGCAGATAAAGAAAAATGGGCGAATGAACTAGAAAATGAGCTGAAGAAACCATTAAGGCTCAGATTTCTCATTTCAAAAGAAAGTATGGCAGCAAAGCTGAGACATTGCTTCAAAGCCATTACTCGAACACCTGACGCTGTGCCTGATGGTGAATCGTATGATAGATCGGAATTCTATTGTCGAAATAGCAACTATCCCACTGTATTTAGTCCACGAGCTGTGCATTTTGCTCTCAGCAGGAACTTTAGACCTGGGCAGCAGCACGATTCACACGAGCTGTTGAGAACCGTAGTTGACATGATGAAAAAGGATCAAATCAAAGTAGTTGCACAATTTGGCTGACAATTTTTCCATGTGTTGTAGTAATCATGCGTAAATTGTAAATTTACAGGCGTTTCGGTTGGCCATTATGGAGCGTTATGGGGTTAAAAAGTCTGAGGGAAAAAATTGTGACCCAAAAGTCGCTGAGCTGGTAAAAATGCCGCAATCGTATATCGTATTGAAACTATGTATGGATAAAATAGTTTTATAATGATTAATTTGGTTCTTCTGTTTTAGCTGAAAATGTGGGACAGAAAATTATACCACAAGACTTTCGTTGATGAAATATTTGGGGGTGAGCTAGTTACTACTCAGAAATGCCTTCAGTGTGAATCTGTTCGACGCTCTCATGAAGAGTTTCTTGACCTGAGTTTGCCGATACGCGTGGTAAGCACATTGATTCGTTAAATTGTAATAGTGTCCTAGCTGATAGATCTCACTCGATTGTGTAGTGTAAATTTTTGAATTTGATTTTGAACTTGATTATAGTTTCGAGCCAATGCTAATCCGTCTAAGAAGTCGTACTCACTATTCGACGACGACCACGATTCGGTGACAAACCGTAAGTTGTTGTTTAATGAAGCAAGCATTTATTTTCAGAGAAGCTTTAGTCAATTTCACTTATTTAGTATATATTTTATAACAGGCTCAGTGGAAGATTGCCTTCGTGCGTACACCGAACCGGAATTTCTCACAGGGTCCAATGTTGTTGAGTGCGAAAATTGTCACCGTATTAATTTAGAAAAGTTGGCCGCTGGAGCGGATATAGAAGACGTATTCCCAGGAAGTAAACAACAAAAATCGGAAATCCAATCTAATTCTGAAACTAAGAAGCTGGCAGAAAAAAGTAAATATCAACAGAAAAAACAGAATAAAAAACGTCAACCTCGACAGGCTAAGATTAAAGCTAAGCTTGATCAAACCAATTTTGTACAAGGCAATTCTGGTGTGGATGTAGGCTCATCTTTAAAAATCGTGGAAGACCATTTCAGAAGCGACCAGGCTAAATGTGCTGAGAAGTTGACCAATGCGACTGCCGAGGAGGATGCAAAATCTAGTAAGAGTGGTAGCCTTGATGATTACGTTGTCATTCAATCTTTTGTTAATAAAGAGCCTGGTAATACAACTGGGCCTTCAGAGATGGACATGGACTTCGACCTTCCTGATCTGGAATCATGTCCTTCTACTAAAACAGGTGATGAAAATCTTGAGGAAGTTGATAATGGGGCATCCGAAAGTGGTCAGGCAAATCTATCGCGAGAATTGTCGACTTCTCTTAAAAATTTGAAATTCATAGAGCTCGGGATGGATGTGGATGGATGTGGTGTTCAAGAAGAGGAAATGATCCCTAATGGGGAAAATGATGACGAAGATATGGACGACTTAGACGAGCCTGCTGTGGATGGTGTTGGCAACGCTTCAGATATCGAAGATGAGGAGGGTAATGGAATGACACCCTTAGATCTTGGGTTCCCAGAAGATAAACCTGTTGGCCCCGCTGACTATTTATCGGTTCCTGTCTCTACGGGAAATACAGCGTCCACTGTGGTCGATGAAGGTTTTGGCTCTGAAGGGTCATTAGAGGGTAAAAATTCTCAATCGTTGTCTGCATCTTCCAGTCGCAACTCAATTTCGGAAGTAGAAAATGTCGACGGTCCCAGTGTTGAAAAGAAAGTTCCTGTGACAAAATGTCCGTGCAGTAGACAACAATTAATTTCTCGTCCACCAGATTGCTTAACTCTTCATCTAAAGAGATTTCAACACACAGGCAGAGGAAGTTCCAAATTGAATGATCGTGTTACATTTTCCTATATTTTAAACTTGACTGAGTTCTGTTCTGAAGCTGGAGAAGATGTGACAAAACCCGGTTATAAAAGCATCTTTGATGAAGATGGCGAAGTTGTGTACTCGTTATATGGAATAGTAGAACATAGTGGAAGTCTTCATTTTGGACATTACGTTGCCTACGTCAAAGTATCTGGCAAAGAAGCGGAATCAGGGGAACGTGGACCCGACAAATGGTTCTATATAAGCGATTCTCTTGTGTCATCTTCGTCTCTAAGAAGTGTTCTTACACAAGAAGCTTACATATTGTTTTATGAAAGAATTCGGGGTCCAGAAAAACGGGAAAGGCTCTCGCACTTGAGAAACTTAAATAACGGAGAAGCATCCACCTCTTCTAACGTTTATGAAAACACATCAACGGCTTGGTCTAGTTCTTCTGTTTCGTACAGCTATGACAAACCTGCTGCAGTATCTATTGGGACCTGGGACGGAAATTGGGAAGAATCTACGCATCAAGTCACGAGTTCAAATGATACGGGAAATATCTCTGCCGCTGATCCTGATCCAGTTTCTTCCTCAACTATTTCTTATCCAATACCGTTACCTGGAGTTGATGGAGTTAGTAGTACCACAGATGCTGATGTGATGGATTATTCCATTTACTTACCACCTACTAACCGTTCTGTTGCTACACAAGCACATCCTGTGTGGCTCGGCGATACAGCTTTTGAATCTATAGCTAGTGGAATTTTGTTGGATACACTTCGTCCTGTGTCCACGTATGGAGCTGTGTCCAGTAGTTCTGACATTGAAAGGAGTCCATTAACTAAGTTAGAAGAAGTCGATTGATGTTATTTAAAATAGGAGCTATTGAATGCTGGTAAGCTATTAGTTTGAACTGACGTGAAGATTTATAAACTGGCAAGGTCAGTTGGCAGTGAACGGAATAGGTATATAGCCGATTAAACCATCGCATAAGTGAAAGTAATATAATGAGTTCTTTAGTACGTCGTATATTTAAGCTAATCTATCATTGCTTCTGATTCGATTCTTTAAAATTCTTACACTTATTTGTACACTAAGTTAAATGACAAGATTTAGTAAATAGTACCAAGTGCATGGGAAATGTGGGGAAATATCATCATATTCTATTTCTATTATAGATTGATGATGATTGTACCTATGTTATATGTAAATGTAATTTCAAATGTCTTGGCATAATGTGTATGCAAGTGGTTTTGTGTGATGATTCCGATTTCCGATTAATAACAGAACCTATGAAAATATATAAGTGATTTTCGAGGATAGTGAAATGATCATCCATCCCCAACACTTGAATTTTTCGTCGAAATAAGTGTACGGATCCTAATTCTGCATTACTGAGTTATTCATTTTCATTTTTCATAACTTGTTTTTCAGCATTTCAAGACATTAGGTCACGAGTAGATTTCGCACTAAGATCTAACAATCGAGAATTTAGTCTTCAAGTTATGTAAAATGACTGTACAATGTTATCTACGCAGAATATCGCCGCAGTTTTGTGTAATAATGTAATTGTCAAGCTTAATAAGATAATTAATAATCAATTATGAATGTTACTATAATATTGAAATCTCTTTCACATTAGTGTTATTCTTAAGAGATCTTAAGTTACAGAAATAAATGCGCACTTAATGATCATAAAATATCTATTCATTACTATTATCTAGAATTTAAAAACTCACAGGTGCAACTTCATATAGCCCGAGCCAGGTTTATAAAAATTTCAAGCTTCTAAGCCAATTTATGAA